>JANHGL010020894.1:8297-82151 GCA_024611195.1 Ceyx melanurus
TTATATATACAGGTATATATTTAAATATATATATATTTAAATCTTTTGCTATACAGTACTTGCACTTTGTGAATAAAATAAAACACTACAATGATTGAATTATTTGATATGAAATACTAGATTATGTTAAAGTGTTTTTTAACCAAAGATTAAATTCAGCAATGTGAGTGGGCAATGCTTGGGTGGAAGAAATTCTCTGTGACTTAAAATATTACTTTCTGGAGTGGACTGCTTTGGAAAGTAGCAAGATGCTATTCTGAACTAAGAAGTTAAAGGAGTTGTTTCAATAAGTAATTATAATTATGGCAGTAATTAATAGTGTAATTGATTTCAGCAACCTCAGGGTACAAATTATTCTAGAAGTAGTACTAAAATCCCCAAATTATTTTAAACACCTATTAGTCAAGATTTTAACTCCAAAGTGAAGAAATTAACTGTGTCTGAAATTACTGTTGACTTAAATTGACTGACAGAAGACATACCCGCCCTTAAACAAGAAGCAAATAGGAAACAAAGGTTAAACTGTATATTTAAATTACACGTGTTCATCTGCCTAGGAAAAACAGTCCAACCCAAAGGAGGATGCCTGAATTATGGTGTGTAATTCACAGGATGAAAACTGTCAGTGCATTTCAGTTATCCCACTCATAAGGATAGCCCAGTCAGTGGTAGCAGGGTGCAGATCCTCTCTTCCCATCATCTGTGGAGGAAGGGGTTTGGAAGAGAAAGCTGGTGCTGTGCAGAGCTGCTGATGTGTCTCTGCCAGATTTTGTGCTCTATGGAGCCCTCAGGCAAAGCCTGGGTAAAAATCTTAGTGGTTGAGTGAGGAATTCAAGTCTCCTGAAAGCTGGACTTGTGGTAATCAAATAGATTTTTGTCTGCGGACAGCCGCATCCACAGCAGATTTCCAGGAGACACACTTCAGAGACTGAAAAATCCAAATACCTCAGAATAGTGGGTTTGGGGGAGTAGCACAGCTGGCTTGTGGGGAGGCTCAGGAGGCTGGCTGCTTTCAGAGAATACCTGAGAGGGAGATCAAAGCCCAATCAAAGTAGCAGGCACAGCTTTCCTACCTCAGTTCTCATCCTGAAATATGCCGGTGATGCAGCCTGCTAGCTCAGGTGCAGTGGCACAGCTACAGCTGTTTGCCTTCATCCCAGCAGAGAAGCTCCTGTCTTCCAAAACATGGCAGAGACAACTCTTGAAATACAGGTCTGCAAAGCTCCTGTTCACTCTGCAAACCTCTTAAGACATTGAAAGTGCTCGGAATTTGACATGAAAGAGGGAATTTTCATAATCCGAAAAAGCACTGTTTATATGTTTCTTGCTTGACCTTGGACTTCTGAAGTACTTCAAGCTTAGTACTTGTTGAAGACACCTTTTGTGGGATGTGACTGTCAGGACTGAGGAGTGGGGTACCTTGGCCTACAGAAATGAATAAAGCCTTGGCTTTCTTTGTTATGTCAGGAATAATAATTACCTTTTTAGTCTTTTTCAGTTTTGCTGCTGAGAAGCAGCTGATCCTAAAGAAAATTGATGCCCAAAATTATTATTTACAGAGATTTCAACTTTATTAGTCACTGAAGGCTACCTAATCGTGGGTTGGGGTTGCATTGGTTGCTACATATCAGATGCTTTAGTTGCATTTAGCTTGCCTCAACAGGAGTTATTTTTAATTTAGAAATGTATTTTGTTATGACTTTTTCAAGTTATGCTCTTGTGAAAGTAGTTTTGATGATGCTATTCTTGTAGGATAAGGGCCACCTGACTGGCATAGTGCTTTGGCTGGGTTATCATCATCTGTCTGTTGGTCAATCATGCTTTTAAATCAGAAAAAAACCCTATTTATTCTAGAATATACTGAGAAAAAAAGTGTGAAGGAAATAATGTCCTTACACTGAAAACAGTTTTTACAATAAAATATGATTTCATTGCTTAGAAGGGAAGGGGTCATTGTCACCTATAGGCCAGATGTGTTGCTCAGTGTAAGTATGGATTGTCTGTTTCATACTTTGTGTATGAAACCTCAAGTACTACACATGGAAATTAAAGTTTGATCTGCATCAGCTCTCACCGAGTCACTATCCTCTGGCTGGTGCTATTTCTTGAGGTTGTTCAGAAATATCTTTTAGTAATCACTGTGCATCTAATCATCCTGTGGTTGCAAACCTCTCAAAAGATGTTTGAAAATCCAGAATGTGTCTGAAAGTTTAAGCTAGATAACCTGCTTTTGATCAATTTGAATAGGTGGCCTGGGAAATATTTACAGCATTTTAGGATGGCTTCAGGGAATACTCGTGTGTAACTTCAACTAACAACATCTTTTTGTTTTTAGTTTTGTGATTAGTATCCTGAGCTTTGGCACTAAACTGACATCTTCTGCAGACACTAATTCCACCCCTGCAGTTGGTGTTTTTTGCAGGTCATGTGCACTCCTTGTCTTTGGGAATCAGTTGCTTACAGATTTAAAAAAGACGTGGGATCCTATCAAAGAGAGTTTCACTCACTGAAATTCTGTAGTACAACACAAGGGATCTGCTTTAAATCTTCAATTCTTTTCCTGTCTCAGAACCCCTAGACACAGAATTTCCTCCTGCTTGGTAGGACACCCCTAAAAAATCTTCTGCTGACCTAGAACTTGAATTGCTCTGTGCTCTGCAACTGGTGTTTCAGCAGCTCCTATTATTCATAAGCAGACCTTGCTGAAAGAATTACTTCTTGCAGATGTAACTCTGAGGACTAGCTGAGCTCAGTAGCTATTATTTACTCTTTGCTCTGCTGGTTGGGGATTTATGTGATGCATCGTATTTTTGTTTACAATTATATGTTTTATGCTTTGGTTTGATCTGTTTTTTATTTAAGAAAGTAGTGCTACTATAGCAACTGTTGCATCATGTGATATCTTTGATATTATCAAGATGCCAAATGCTTGTTAAAGAATAAATCTGTCTATCAGATGAAATTCACCGATTCTTACAATGTTTTTAAATAAACAGATTTGCAGTTAACATATTTGGTACTACTTTTTTTTTTCAGTTTATATTTTTTCTTTCTGGTGATGAGTGTTTTAGTGGATAAGTTAGAGATTCTAAGTACAGTAAAAAGTGACAGCTTTTTTTTTTTTTTTAACTTACTGAGTTCAAAGAATTTATTGCCTTTTTAATTTTTGTGAGGAAAAACTGCTCATACCTTCATGGACGTTCTGGGTTTCACTAAAGTGATGCAAAAAATCCCATTGTTATTTGCTTCTGACAAGAAGTATATCCTTGGAGGTAGCCTACACTGAGATAATAAATACTCTTGAGGTAAAGCCTGAAGGTATTCTTTCAGGATAAAGACTGGAAAGAAATACTGCATTTAAACCAAATGAAAGTCAACATAAGTTGACTTACTTTCTTTTCCTGTAAACTCATGAGATAATGCCAGACACTGGGAGTGAGGGTTCATTGTTCAGAGCAGTATCTCTCTTCCAGATGTCTTCAGTTCAGTGTTCTTTTCTAGATTATGAAAAGGAGATGTAATTGACCTTGGATTGGTAGTTGTATCTTTATTTAAGTCTAGTTTGGTTTTTTTTTAATTGACTGGGCAGTGGAGCTTTTTCATCTTTTCCTACCTGATCAGCCAGTAAGTCATGGCTTTGTTTTGGACTAATCACCTTAGCTACTTTTTTTGTTGCTCTTCACCCCTGGGCTGCCAGCTCAGCCTGAGTGTTTAAGCAGAGTGCTCTTTGTGGTTCCACTAAGCCTTTTGTAGGGACCCATGTGGTACCTTCACTTATCACTTTGCTTTGACACGTTTACATGTAAGAACAAGAATTTTCCACTCTCAGCTTTGCCTGAGACCCGTGCCATTCCTTCTGGAGTGAATTGGTTTGGGTATGTCTGTCCACAGAAGTGTGAGGTGGTTTGATGTACTTACACCTTCTCAGTAAAAGAAAAGGCATGAGCCAAAGAGTTGTGTTCAGAATGTTAAGAGTATGTTGTCCTGTAGCCTCTGTAGAAACAGTAACTTGTGCACTAAAAATAAATTCAAAAAGCCCCAAGAAATAATATAATTTCTTTCTATTTCTGAACCCTTCCATGAGCTTTTTCAAGTCCATTGCAGTGAGCTTGCCATTTGTTTTTCCCAACTACTTTAAGAACCTTAGCAAAGCTCAGAATTTGCCTGTTAATCTCTGCTAAACTTGTCTTTTATTCTGAATGTTTCTTGGATATGAATATTTGCTTGCAGTTTGGAGACAGACTCTTGACAACCAGTCTGTTGGTCAAACTGTAGGAGGAAAGGAACTGAAGAGACATTTCCTTTAAAGATGCTTTATCTCAAACTGGGTTTCTAAATAGCAACACATTGCTATTTTTTAGAACTAGACAAAGCTGTGTGAGAATACTGTCTTCTGAAAATCAACCTTGTTCTGCTTGTCCTTTGAAATAGGTGATGGTGACAATATGGGCAGCAAACAGATATTCTCCCAAACCTTGGGATTTGTAGTTTTAACATAATTGCTTCCCCTTCTTTTCAGATCATGGGCACTGTGAATTAAGTGCTTTTCAGATTAACTGTACTCTCTGCAGCTTGTTTAGATTCTCAGCATCACACCCAATCTTTGATGCAGGATACATGCCTGTGTATCTCAATGATAGGTGGGTTTTTTTGTTGTTTTCTTTTTTAACATATTTTAAGCTGGTGGAGCTGGAACGTGAAGTTCCTGCCTGTAGGATGTTTAGAATGGTCACAGAGCATTCAGAGCTGATGGAAGAAATAACTAGGGCTCCTGAATATCAGTGCTGCTGAAGCCTAGCAACAATGATAGAAAAGCTTTTATTAAAAAAAAATAAATCAAAGAACAAGAGAACATAATTATTAAGACTATAGATTTCTACAAATGCAGATGTAAAAGAATTTTGCTAAAGCAACACTGCAGTTTTCTGACTGATGAGAAGATGCTGTTACTGGCACGGCCTCCAGAAGTGGTACTTGTTCAAAAGGTGAGTTGAGCAATGTTCATCCCAAGCCCTGTTATGTTTAGGAGCTAATAGGAGTTGCCATTGGTCATCTGAATGAAATGTTGTTTACTGCAAACTACTGAGGGTTCAGAGTCACTTCTTGTAAGGGTTTACAGTGCCAGTGCTGCTCAACTCTGATGAAACTCTTTGTTGGGATACCTGGAAACTTTCCTTGCACCGTGGATGATGGGAATCTGGCTATTAAATCTTTATACCATAGACATTTTCAGTAGCAAAATGCATCCTAATTTTATTCTAAATTAAGGGTCCTCTAACAGAATGAGAGGTGACTTGATGACATTTGGAATATTTACATCAATTCTTCCATAACTTTCACTTGCAGTTATATTCTTTCACGTTACCTTTCTAATTGGCTGTCCTTGTTAGGCAGGAAATCTGATGCTAAGAATGATGCAGGTTTTCCAGGCAAATTCACTCCATATTTTTCTATGTCTGTTTTAATGCAGCTGTGCTCTCCTACCTAATGTAGCATGAGGGTAGCTGCCGGCTGCAAACTCCCTGCATTCTGAAGGTTGTCGCAGCTGGAAGCTGGGTTGTTATTTACCCAATTCAAAGAGTAACTGTTATTTACTAAAGGTGTAGCTTCCTCCAGACACTGCAGTCTGTTAAAGAAAATGTACCTACATTTGCATGGTGTTCATTGTGGAAAATACCTTTTAATCTTTACCTAAATGAAAAATATCTTGACTTTACTCTTTGAACGTAAAAATGGAAAGAAGATCTGGAAATTTCCAAAGTCCTCCTCCTTAGAATCCCGGTTCCCTGTAACTGATTCTGTTCATTTTCACTGTTTTGATGTGAAATGCACCCATCATGACAATAGTGATGAATGCAGATAACAGAAGAATCTGTGCAGGTTTTCTTTAAAAATCTTATATACTTACAGAGATTTCAAACACCTACAGATTTTCGACCTGATAGAAAATTACCATTAAAGTTTAATACTCTGGTAAAAGTAAATCCTAGGGATTTGCTGGAGACTCCAGGAGTTTAAACTATGAAGAATTTAGAATAAAATAGCTATGTGTCTTACAACCTGTAAGAAAAATAATTGACAAAATAAGACCTACAGTCTGAGAAGATGTCTTTACTAAGTTACTTTTGCCTTTGCTCATCTTATCTAACCCTTTTTCAAAGGAGATTCTGATCTCCTTAAGTGTGATGTGCAGGATGTACTTGAGTTAATTCTCTTCTTTCCCTTTCAGTTTGTTTCAGATTGAAGTACTCTTTCCCTTCCCTACAAGGTTCTGTCATACATCTTTGCCTTCAGTCAGGAAAATCTACTTAGGGCTCCAGAGCTGTGAGAACAGTATCTTTTTATTGGCCAGAGGATTTACAGCTCAGTGTAACAGTTCTCTCCATCTGAAGATGGTAATGTATTCCCAGCAACATTCCCTGCATCTGCTGCACAAACAAGCGTGAAGCCACATCTTCTAATCTAGCAGTGCAGGCTCTTTCTTGGCCAGTAGTCTGGCCTGCTCTTTGTCACCCAAGGAGAAGATGCCAGAAGGGACACAATGCTGCTGTGCTATAGAATAACGTGAAGTTCAAGGATTGCAGTTTTGCATGGTTAGAGATTAACTAAAGATAACGTAATGCAAAACAGAACAGCAGAACATTCTGAATATTCAAAGTACTGTGTAATAAAGATCATGCAAGGAGAGATTAAGTGACTCTGAATTATTTGATGATTTTATTCTCTTCCCTGAATGGCTACATTAAGCCAGGAGGAGCAGATGGAAACTTTTTGCTAGGACACTGTTACTTGACAGCTTCCTTCTGCATCATGTAAAGACTCTATGGGCAGATTTTCTAATTGTCTGTTAGGTGGAAAGGGAGATGTAGCTCTGTCTTCTGCCTGCTTCTCCTTCTGCCACTGTCTTACAGCAGCAGTGTTATGAATGTAGTATTTCCTAGTTTATTCAGCATGATCTAATCACTGTTTCCTAGCTATCTGTTAAGAAGTACCAAAGCCTGTAACTTTCAGCTGAGAATTAGGAGTGTTTGCCAGGAAGAGTTCAGTCTTAATGCTCTACTCAGTTGATTCCCTGCCTCCCATTCTTTCACTTTGGTCCCTGTCAGCTCACACATTGTTGGTGGAGATCTGCAGGTTTTCCCTGAATTTCTCTTTGTATCCCTGATTCCATGTGTTGGATCACAAGCGATTAAGTCGACTAACTGTGACAGGTATATGGAGGCTCTTAATCAAAGTGGCACTGAACTGAAACTGAGGAAATGGTTTTCCTGTGCCTGCCATTCTGAATTACTGGTTGCATGATGCAGCAGGAGGAATTGTACCAAGTGACATGATCATGGCCATACAGATCCACAGATGTCCATCCAGGTCTCAGTTTGCCTCTGGTGTTACCAGCCTCGAAGCAAATTGTGGCAGCATGCTGGTAAAACCATCTAGCTAAAACTATCCCGAGTAGCAATTTGACATTGAAAGAAAAGAGTTAAAATGCTGCAGATTGCTATCTGTGGGTAACTATTCAATCTAAATCAAATGACCCTCAGGTTGCAAATAATAATTTTCCTAAAAAATAATACGCATTTTTTAATACCTAACTTTTTGGGTGATGAAAGTAAGAAAAGGTCTAAATTCTCCTTGTTCTGATGCAGTACTTCTCAAAGACACTGAGTTTCAGTTTTCTTCCCTGGAAAGACTGAGGATTTATATGCTGAGGGTTGACCTGGATTTATATATATTTTAATCTGGAATTTATATAGCTCTGAAAAGATGGGTATATAATATAAAGCCTGACAGATCCTTTAACTGTGGTGTCACTAATAGGTTGATATAATTCGTTACCTGAGCCAAGGTGTTTTGCCTCAAGACGTGGAATACATTTATATATGGAAAGGTCAGTTTTAATTAATAAGCTGTTTTCATCATTCAGGGCCAATATGAATTGCTTGTAACATTTGTGTGAAATAGTTTTCAATACAAAAATAAAACAAATTGAGCTTTATGTCACATTCATCATCTCCTGTAACCCATTTAAATGTCAAAAAATCAGTACAGACCAGAAGTCTATTTCTGGAATCCTTAGTAGCCCTATTTATCAGAGTGAAATAAGATATTATCACCCCATTATTCCATCACATGCCGTCTGCACTTGACATGCACTTTTCTTCTAGTTTTCTGTAACACAGCAGAGAATTTTTCTATTGCTAAATTTTTGTTGTCCAAACAGTAAGTAGTGAAAACAATTCTGAGTAATGTCAGAAAAATCAACAGCTAGTTATATTGTGGATTTCTTTCACTCTGCTATAATATTCATGTATAACACAATATACAGTTATGAACTTACTTTCTTGTATATATCTCAAATGAAAAAAAAAATAGTGTTCTTCAATCCCTATGTGGAAACAAACTTTTTGCACACTGCAGTCTGTGAGACAGTATAACTTTACTGGAAGGACAAAGCTTTCAATATCTACACTACTGGTATGTTTTGACAAAAATAATGCCATTGGGTAGAAAATGTATTTTTTTATTTCATTATGAAATAAACCCTACTTTTTTTTCTTTTATTGTGTAAGTCCTTTTCTCAGTTTTGTCTCCTAAGCAAGCAAGGCTCAGATCATCTCATGCCTCCCTGAGTGAATGTCTCTCCCTTCTAAAACCTTTCAAATTTCAAATAAGAGTGTCACTTATAGTCTCAAAGGTTCTACATTCATTTAAGATGCATGAAAATAGGCTGTGGGATAGAAGAAAAAGATCCCATTAATGCCCATAGTGAGGAAGATGCTGCTGAGGAGTTCAGTTCTAGGGAATCCATGCAGATAGATGCATTAGAGAGCTGCAGTCAAAAGCAATGGATCCAGCTGAATACCAAACTGTTGCATTTGAGTGTTCAGGCACAGGAGCATGTGCAGAAAGGCAGTGTGGTTTGTTCCTTAAAGAGGCTTCAACTCAGGATACTGTTATTATAGCCAAATTCTTTAAACTTTGGGAGGAGTTTGTTTACTGTGCACATGTTCCGCAGTGTAAATGTCAGGTTATGGGAGAATATCCTTTTGCTGGTGTTTATAGTTTTTTGGTGTACGCTCATGCTTTTATGTTTTGTTTTTACTGCAACAGGTAGTGCCATAGGAACTGATGAGATCATAGCAGGGAACGTGAGCAAGTCCACGGTTCTCCCAGCTGGTTACTGTGGACAGCCTAAAAAAGGACATCTGGTGTTTGATGCCTGTTTTGAAAGTGGTAAGCATTGTCAGCATTGTCTGTTCTTACAGAGCTCTCAATATATTAACACTTTATATTAATCATCTTGATTAAAATGGTCTTAATTCTAAAGAAGACTTCACTGAACTCACTGATTCACTTCAGTTAGAGTGTGGCGTAAAATCACTGTTCAAATGTAAAAAGGGTTGGGAAGTTTATTACCTACAATGTATATTTCATCAGGTCCATCTCTTTCCTCATGTAGATACGTACATGGATTTTATTCTGTCGTGGAATACAGTATTTGTGGACCACTAATCAAAGCTGTAGTATTTAAAATGTGTTATTTTAAAATTTAATCTGGGGAAGTTAACCTTGTAGAGTGCCAAGCCCATCCTTGCAGTTAGAAGATCTTATGAACGTGTATGTGCTGTCTTTAACTACATTGCTTTGTGCTTCTCATAGCCTAATTCTGTACTGCTGAGGTTAATAAAATTACACTTCTGTTGTCAGTACAAGGAGAATGAAACTTTAGAAAGTTACTGCAAATTGGAAGATAAATTATTTTTACAAGATTTATAGTTAGCATATTAATTTAAATAATATTTTAAATAATGAATGTTTTTATTTGTGTGGAACGTGTACATAAATATATATGGATATGTAGCATTGTTTAAAATTTGATGTTACATATATGTGTGTTTCCAGATTTTTAGCTGAAATCCATTATTATTGGCTTACAGACCTACAGAGAAGTGTTGAATACCATATGTACAAAAGACATTTGGCAGGATAAACTATAGTTTTCAACATGGTTTATGTGAGAGGTGCTGGTAATGCCAAAACTGCTACAGTGTCCTGTAAAATGAGCTTTTTATGAAGACTTATATCCCTCAGGGTAGAATACTAGCTGCCAGTTCCTGGATAAATATTACACTGAGTTATTTAAATGCTTTGATTACATTATATAAAAGGTGTAAATGGTGCAATGAATAATAAAGAGTATCTTATTTTGAAGATATGTCTCTGAAGGTTCAAACAATAGTTATGTATTTTAAAAAATACTTTGGATGCTATTTCATACCAGTTAAGCTTTTATGAATTTTTGTATCAGAAAATGACTTATGAAATTAATCAGTTGGCCAAGCTGAGTAATTTACTTTATTGTGTTAAGCTGCTCTGCAATGAAAAGGATCAATAGCAGCCATCAAATTATTTGTGAAGTAATGTGAATCATTGCATGATGGTTTCATTCCAGTTTTTTGAACAATAGAATTAATTATATTTTAAAATTAAAACGTTTCTTTGGTTCAAAGGTAATGTTCATCCATTATATACTTCGACAATAATAGCCTGTGATAGAGGCAGATGCTATTTGAAATAGCGTGTTTATTTACATTGCAGCACGCTGAGGCTGGGATGGTGCTTTGCATATCCAGACACTTCCAAAGTATAAATATGAATAAAATTAATACCTTCATTTGCGTTCTGATGATGACAATGTATTAGCCAGAATGATATTAACTTTGTGTACACTTCATATGTAAATTCACTTTATCTCGCGTTATATGGCAGACAAGTAATTGCTTAGAGTACCTTAACTGGTCAAAGCAAATTAACTGATTATGGACTTTAAATTGTTATTAATTCTAAAATCTATGCCCTCCCATTATCCAGCACTATAAAACATTTATACACTAGTGTATTGATGCTCTCTGAGTACCACCCTAAGATGGTAATATCCTTTTGAAACTGCCTTTTCCAAAGAACAGATGATAAATCTGACCCCACCTGGAGCTCTTCATCACGACAAGAAACACATGGACCTGCTAGAGGAGTCCTGAGGAGCCACGGGAATGCTCAGAGGCTGGAGCACCTCTCCTGTGAAGAAAGGCTGAAACAGTTGGGATTATTCAGCCTGGAGAAGAGGAGGCTCCCAGAAGACCTTATTGTGGCCTTTCAATATGTAAAGGGGACTTGTAAGAGAGATGAAGAAAGACTTTTTACCAAGGTCTGTAGGGACAGGATAAGGAGCAAGGGTTTTAAAGTGAAAGAGGGTAGATTTACATTGGATATAAGGAAGGCAGTTTTTACAGTGAGGCTGATGAGACACTGACACAGGTTGCTGAGAAGCTGTAGATGCCTCATCATTAGAAGTGTTCAAGGCAAAGTTGGGTGGGACTTGGAGCAACCTGGTCTAGTGGAAGATGTCCCTGCTTAGTCTTGGAAGATGGTCTAAATGATCTTTAAAGGTCTTTTCCTACCCAAACCACTGTATGATGCTGTGATTCTATGAAAACAGGTCACATAAATTCTATAAAAATTCCATGTATTGTTAGTTACACCTGATAGAAACAGGCTATTGAGATTAGAATGTATAGATTTTTTCTAAGACTTGTGCTTTGTCTGTTATAATGATGTTACTAAACATTAAAATGTAATTGAAATCAAAATACCTCATACTTAAGAGGTATTAAAGTGTCTTTACAGGTAAAGTTTTGTAAGGGTTTATTCAATTTTTAATAACAAATATGTTGCAATTAAAAAACTCAATAAGCTATTATGACCCTATATCAAATGTAGCTTTAATAGAACTTTTGATATTGGTTTATATAACATGCACACTGGAAATGGTCCTGGTCTTAATGAAGCTATGTTAGGATGAAGCAAAACTGCCTGGACTGTGGTACCCATGGAGTATTGGTTGATGTTTTGCTTTCAAAATGTGATTCTATAAGTGGCTTTCCTCTCTTCGGCTGCATTCTGTATTTTCTTGAAAGATCTAGTTGATAGAACTGAAGGTTCCCTTGTAGACCTGTATTTCAATCACTGTGATTTTATATTGCAGAAATGGAAGTAAATACCTTTCAGAATAGAGAGTATGAAACTCATAGAAAGCAGGAAAAAGATTAACACATACAGAAGAAATTCTATTTAATATGCTTTCATTTTTGTAATGGCTATCATTATTGTATTAAATAGTGTTGACAAGTATGAATTTGTTTGAGACAGAGAGGTGTGTGTTTATGTAGTCTGAAAACCAGTGTTCAGTTGGCTGTCTTGAAGTGCCTTGCTTTGAAAGTCATAAAAAATAGAATTGAAATGGGCATTGCCATTTCTTTTTAGTCCACTCTGTTGTTGAGAGGCAAAATACACTATTTTTGACCTTCCTGACAGATATTTATCTATTCTTTTCAGAGTCTTTTAGTGAAGAAAGTTTCAATAAGAAAGCAGCAATTGCTGCACATTGCTCAGTATAAGAAACATTTTCTTTCTTTGCAGAAATGTTCTTCCCAAAAATGCATTATTCTTGTCCAGTCCTATTGGCACTGAAAGCAGATAATTCTTTTTTTCTCTGACTTGATGGAAAGCTGCTATAATATCTTTCCTTGACCTTTCCCTCCTCGGGTTAAATAACTGCTCTTTTATTCAGTAGTTCCTCAGTGGTCACATTTTCCACATTTTCTGTCATTCTTCCTTCCTTTATTTCCTCTGGTCCTTCTCCAGCTGTTCCGTGTCTTTCTTGGCAGGCAGTGGTCCAAGGTGTACATGATACTCAGAGAAGCTGGTGCCAGTGCTATGTAGAGTTTATTACATGACATGCCTTGCAATCTGTTTACTGCTGCTATGTGACACTGCAGTCCTTGTCACAATAGCATGGCACTGTCAACTTCTATAGAAGTTGTGATCCCTTATATTGGCCAGGTCCTTTTCAGAAGAGCTGCCAAACCAGCTTGTAGCTTGCACTTAACTTACCCTTCGTGAATCTAATATTGTGAAAGAACCATTGCTGTAAAATAAATATAGCTGTGGAAAATTAAGAGTGATGGTTGAACCCTTTATCTTACAAAAAAACAGACAGAGTGAAGGAGGGAAAGAATTCTCAACTTGCATGTATGTCAGGAATTTGAATTTCTGTTTCCCATAGGTCAAGCTAGGGCTCTGGCTGGAATCTTTCTCATTATCTTCATTAATATTGAGGAATATATATGTGCAAAAGAAACTTTTTACACCAATTTATCATTAGCACAAAAGAAACCAATGGAAATTCAGATCTTTTGCATACCACAACATAATTTTTAGATGCTGTCAGTTTTCCCAAGAAAGATGAGTTAGTTTGAGGGAAAATCGAAGCACAGTTATCTTAGCATAGAAGCAATTGCAAGGGAATAAATGTCACATTGGAAATGTATCTCCTTGGTCAGTTGTAATTCCTTTTCCTATTGCTTATTAATGCATTAAATTATGAACAGTTACAGTTCAGCAGCACTGCAGTTCTGTACAAATGTTCACCTTTCATCCTGTCTGTGCTGGCAAAACTAGGAATTTTGCAAAGTACAGTGTTTTGAGAAAAAGGGTCTGTTTGCTCTTTTGCCTGACTGAGGCAGGCCCAGATTTTGGTGTAAAAATCGTTCTTCAAGGAATCTGGCATCTTGCACTCAAGGTGAATTTGTATTTTAGACATTGCATTTTGTGTGAATCTAAATTATTTTAAAGTTTATTTTGCCAGCTGCCCCTGTTCAATGTCCTGTGTTGGCTTAGTGCATGTCATTTCTAAAGGCAGCACTTTTGTCAGCAGCCTCTGCTGTGTTGTGACTAAGATTTGTTTTTATCTGCTTAGTCATTTTTTTCCTGTACCAGATGTGTTTAGAGATGGTATCATCCAGTGCTGGAAAACACTTTTTCTGGAAACTTACATAATTGCAGTATCTTTACTAATGCATGAGGTAATAGTTACTTAATTTATTAATTTTATATGATAGGCATAAAGACTTTCACGTGGACAAAGTAAACGTAAACCAAATGTCGCAATCCTTCAAAAGAGATCAATATTTTTATGGCACTGATGCCACTTCAGCCCTTTGTGCAGAGTCCCAGTCTGATCTGCTGGCTCTGCAAAAGGGGGGATGAATTTTGGCAATGACCCCAACGCATGGGATCTTCAAAGGTCTGACCATTGCTGCAAAGATGTGATTTATGTCAGGATTCAGAGAAAAGAAATATAGTTGACAGTGACATCACTTTTCTTCCAAGCCAAAAGCATGGCTGAAAAGGCCAGACACAATGTGTTGTATTAGAAATGCAAGTGCAGGGATCCTGTAGTTCTGAACTGGACTGTTTGTTTTGGTATAAAGATTGAAATCTCCAGATCTGAGTTTCTGCTGTCCTGTGAGAACACTGGGGATTGATTGGATTCTGAGAGTTGAGGCAGTTCAAGTTCAGCTTCCCTGCACACTTATATAAATCAGGAGAAACTGCAACCCAGTGGATCCTTGTGGCAGTCTGGAGGATGCCTCCAGACACACAGAAACTTGCTCTTTAAATGCCTCATACTGGACTGTCTGGAGTCCATCAACACAATGGCAGGGTGTGTCTTACACTGTATGCATTCAGGCTGTATTTATTTCTACAACTACTACAGAGGAATTCCTTTCAAAACTCTGTAATAAATGCCTTCCACTCAGCAACCAATGCTTATAGTGCTTTGACAGGACCAAAGCTCCCCTGAGCTCAGAATACATTGGTCTCCTTGGCCTGTACATACTCAAGGAGTAGCCACAGCACCTTCCCTTGTGCTTGGTCGGATGTCTCAGGGAACATGAAGTAAGCTGGAGATCAGGGGCAGACCCTGGTGTATTGTGAATGTGGTTAAATAACCCAGGCTCAATGGTTTCTGCTGCTTGTGGCTCAAATTGCTGGTTTGATAATAACTTTGGAGGATTGAAGGAGCAGTGTTGGCTCACAGGGGTTTGTAAAACTCAGCATTCATACTGTTAAATACAGGGGCTTTTTATAAGGTTTTGAAAATACATATTTTGGCTTGTTAGTCAAATATAATGCTGTTTAAATGTTAAAAATACTGTGTTTCTTGAAATTAGAAATGAAGCTGCTGTCTGCTTTTATTCTCATTTCAACCAAAAAGTGGAACTCCGCCAAGAGTCATTAAATCTTCTATCCTTTGGATGAATTCTTATTTTTTAATGAAAAAGTGTTATGATTGGGTAATTTGTGTATTGTGGTTTATATTCAAAAGGTTGTAATTAAAGTTTTGTAAAATTTTAGATTCGATCTCAATTACTGTAAACCTCATATTATTATGTTGACTCATGTACCACCACCTTGCAGTGGATATGATTGACAAACATTAGTTTGTCTTTTCCTGCAGCAGGTTTATAAAATATTTTGTACTAGAAACCTGATAATAAAATATTCAGTGCTGATGGGTTGCAAATGATGTTAATCAGTTGGAAAAAGCCAAGATTTACAATGTATTAAGAGATCTCATGTGACTAAGAAGTACTCTTGTATCATTTTTGTTAGGGTTTTAAATATCTTTCTGTATTTCAAAAATAGGATAATGTACTTATAAAACACTTTGCACAACACTCAGAATTGCAGTAAGTGATTGTAATTCCGCTGATCTCATTGTAGCCTCTTACAGGCGTGAAATAGGCCATTGAGCTTTACCATGAAAGATATCTTTTGAACAAAGGCAAAGATAATATAGGATGAATTGCCCTTTGGGGGTGCCTATGTCCCAGTCGAAAAGACTTGACTTTAGACAGCTAAAATTAGGGGAGATTAATCTTACTTGTGAGTAATAAATACTGTAAAATTTGAGTTGCAAAACATTTTCTGAAGTAGACCTTTATTTTGTAAAAAGTGTGCAGGTGATATATGATTTCAGTAATGATGTCTGTTTTCAGCATACTTTTGTGGCATCGAGGTGTGTCTGATTAATGAAACACTTTATTTTAGTTATTTCCTTATTTGTTGACACTAATTTATGCCATATTTCCCATAAAGATATTCAGTGGTTATTGCTACCAGTGGGGATAATTTAACAAATGTTTCCCTGTTCTGACAGTGTTCCTGGTTCAGAGCAGTGTTACTCCACCAGTGTCAATGCCTTTGGACTCCTGCAAGTTAGAAGACACAAAAAAATTAAGAACAAAAGGCTGATTTAATTTTTTGTTGGTTTGTTTTTTAATGATGACCCTAGGCATAGAGTAATGGGTGTAGCATGCACCAAGTGGTATCAGTTAACATATATGACATTACTCAGATGTCTCAAACTCCGGAAAAAGCATGTGAATGATTTATGGAATTGATATTAATCTCTTTCCAGTAAATGCATTACTAAAGTTACATGGGAAATTGATGTTACTGCTGTAATGCCAAATTAATTTCTTTCTTGCTAGGTCAGCATTGCAAATGGAACTAAATATTAACCTTTTAAATATCTAAACAGAATATAGTATGGAAGGCATTCTTCCAAATGGGTGAGTGCTTAATGCTGATGTGATACCAGCTAACAAATACAGGAGCAGTCAAGAGTCTTACCTTGTGGGAAATAGATATTAATGACTAATGGAGCTAATGACAATACAAGAAGAATTAGTATAAAAGCATCAGTAAAGAATTAGGATGTTAATTGTAGTTGGTGTGATGATTATCATTTTCACAGTCAGTTTATCTCTTGATTATCATATTGCTTTCTTCAAGACCAGCCTTTTGCTCCTGCTTCTTACATGTTTCATCTCCTCAGCTAGTACACAAGCACGTGTTGATTTGCTGTTTGATTGCCCCAGGAGAGAGGGAATAAGCTACTGGAAATGGAAGCAGAAATGTCTTAGATTGCATAATTCCAAGTTTAGAACAGAGTTTAAACAGCCTCTGTATGAGGAACAACCAGATAGAGTAGGAATCCATAGTCCGGAAAAGAGACAACTGTGGAAGAATATAGTAGAGGTCTGTAAAATCATGATTCTTAGTCAGAATGTCAATGGATGTGAAACAGTGATTCTCTGTCTCTTTGGACAAAAACTAAGGGCCACCAAATGAAACTAGCAGTTAGCATGTTGAAAGCAAACGAAGGAGAATTGTTCTTCAGATATTCTTTGATTAAGCTGTGGTGCTTTTCCTGCAGATTGTTGTGGATGCCAGAAGTTTGCATGTGTCTTCCTTTCAAGCAAAAAATCCAACTGCTGAGACCAGGGAAGAAAAATCAGTTGTGAGCCACTAGACATTGACAGTATCTCCGACTCAGAAGGTTCTTAAACTGGATATTGTAAATTGGGGATAATTCTGGGGAGATGTCTTCAATTACTGTTGGTTCCCATTTTCTTCTCTAGAGATCCGTTTCTGGCTAGACCTTGATCTCACCTGGTAGATATATCTAGTTAAATGGTTAATCACTTCTTGTACAAATGATAATCTTTTATTATTTTCTAAAAACAAATTACGGGTTATAGTTACAGGCCAAAATTAACATCATGCCAAACTAGAATTTGATCAGATAACAGGATGAAAATCTTACAGTTATTGTTTCTATTCGAACTAATTTTCTTAGGGAGATGGTGGTTGAACACGGTGTGCTAACATTAACAGCAATGTCCAGAAACACACATGAGATCCATTCTGAAGATTATACACTATATAATCTTGGTATGAACATTTCCATCAGACTTCTAGGTTTTGGCTTGACTTTTGTAAGCTTGCTTGTCTGCTTTGACAGAGAGGGAATGTAAAGAAATTGACAACCGAGATACTTGATACAAGGTATTTACATCATTTTTGAGAATAAGCAGAAGGATTTTCATATATACCAGGTTCTGAGAGAAATGTTCCAGTTTCCATTTTTCTGGCTCTGTTCAAAAATTTCCATCTGGAAAAATGATAGAGGGAAATACAAGAAAGAATAGCAATGTCCCTGCCAGTGTGAAGGAACATTACATTACACTGAACAAATATCCTTATCTGAATGTACAATCACTGAAATAAATGCAGCTGTGTTTATTTCAGCATAATCAGATATATTTGAATATAAAATCATTGACATAAATGCAGCTGTGTTTATTGCAAACTGCACATGTTAATATGAACATGAATGTGACATCAGTAAACCAGTCATGAATGTATAAAGGTATGTATATAGAGTGGCACAATAGAGGCCTGTGACAGTTGAAAGTGCAAAGAAAAAAAATCCAGCTGAGTTTGTGCTTTACCTAAAGCTTTTTAAAACAGCATTGGAAGTCACTGATGAGGAGATGCAAAATTCTCATATAAAATCCCTGGACTGGAATAACTATGTAGTTATTCTGTAGAGTAACAGGTGACCTATTCTTCTTCAGTTACTGACTAAGGAAATAATTGCTTTGAATAATTGCTTCTTAAAATAGAGACTTGTGTTAGTTTTCTGTGATTGGTAGGTTCAGGTCAATCTCTTCTGATGGGTGTAGTGCAGACCTTAACTTTACCTTAGCTTTTTTATCTGATTTTGAGCTTTAGAAATTGCTGCCAACAAGCCTCCCAGAATTTTATCTTGCTGGGTTCTCAAACCCAGGGAAAATAAAGTGAAGAGCAGTGCCAGTGGAAAAATATTGACATTTTTTATTTTGTTAGGGATGCTTCTCCTTACTGTTTCCCAAGAGAAGTTCTCTGCCTTCACTGTCTGTATCCTTAACCTCTGTCTTTTGAAATGAGTCGTTCAGAACTAGAAGAAATTGAAAAGTGTTCTTTCCTCTGCTTATGCAGATGGTGCTATATAGATTATCAGAAGGAATGACTGTACTCAGAATAAAAGATTATGTGGCATCAGAACAGTAAATATTTTGGAGCTGAGAGGTGTTGGAAAGGCTTTATTTTCATCTGGGAGAAGGCTGAAATATTCTGCTAGGCTAAATAGTGGTATTTTGTTCAGTTAGTTCAATAACCTGTAATATTATTCCTGTTTTGCAGAAGACAGAAGCACAAAAGACATGGCTCTTGACTGCCTAGCACCCTTTGTAGGAAATTTCAGCTGTGTGAAATGAGTGCAAAATGGCTGAGAGGTGTTAAGAGTGCTTTGCATCGGTTTCAGATGAACCAAACGATGAATGAAATGTAGGAAATTTCATATCTTGTATTATGCCTACTAGATTTGATCAAACGGTGATGTTATCAAGAATAGGGGAAGGAAAGGGCCTGAAGCAGAGAAAATACATCTGAAATGTATAGATCCTGCACTCAAAGGACCCTTGACTGTATTGCGCAGCAGTGTGGAGCTGCTGTTTTCCTGCTACTGTGTGACATGCAACATGTGGTGCTGCTGAATTGCTCAGTCCGTGGCTTAGGCAGCACCAACAGGGAGAACAACAATTCTTTACTCAGCTCCAGAGAAGTGAATAACTTTATATGATCGATTTTTTTTTTTCCTTTTAAATTTATTTTCTAAATGAGTTGAGTGCACTGGAACAGGCTGCCCAGAGTGGCCGGGGAGTCTCCACCCATGGAGCTATTCAAAACCTGAGAAGATGGAGCAACCTCCTCTGTCTGGCCCTGCTCTGAGCAGGGTGGGTGCAGACAAGCTCCAGGGATCCATTAGAAAACATAGAAAATTGTGATTTTCAAGAAACTACAATACCTTTCAGATAGATTAGATAGATTCTGCTCTTCTCCGAATTGTTTTAAAATTCCCAACTGCCTGCTGTTCCAAAGTTAAAAGGCCAAATTAAGATATTTGCTTGTTTGAGCTGCCACTGTAATGCAGGAAGAGACAAAACACTCTGAAATACAAAATGGTCTGTACTTTTGAAAGAATAGTGGCTGAAAAACATACTTCAGAAGAGTGTTTCAGCATAAACTAAAAATATTTTTATTCTAAGATTGATTTTAGGATACAATATTTTAGAATATTCAGCCTAGCAGGACTTTGGATACAAGTTATTAGGTGGGAAACACTGTTGTGGATACATGCAGAGCTTCACTTTGCATTTATTGATTCTGTTTAGTAACCTAATTGCCTGCTAGGTTCAGCCTTTAGAGTGCTAATTCTGATTTAGTGTTAGGATTTCTGAAAACAAACTGGGAACAAACCCTATATTATCACTGTGTGTTCTTTAGACAGCTACTGGAATCCAGGATCTACTACAATAACATAACATGAAGGTAAATTACCATAATAAATTAGGGGTTATTATTATATTCTAACAATTTCTGGTAGAATATATTTTTTTTTTTCTCATCTGAAGCTCTAAGATAAATTTTGTTTGTGAGAAGTAGGATTTATTCTGTTTAAAAAAAAAGGGGGCTGAATGTTTATTGTTGCTACTGTACTCCATTATGAATAATTCATTTTTAGTAGCCTTTTCTAAGATCGTAAATGAATGTCAAATTTCTGATGTGAAAAAGTTTCAAGCCTTTTTCATGAATGCAGTATAAAAATATATAGAGCTAATACATCTAGATTTTTTTTCCTTTCAGCATTTTGGTGGTCATCTTAAAAATTGTGTTCACAGTCAATTTTTAAATGATTAATAATTTGACATTTGTGTTCCTTTATTATCTTCATTCTTAGTTGCAGTTGTTATTTACTTCTATTAAGTTTCATTTGTATAATGCTTTACCATGGATCTTTCATATTACTGTCAGGTTGTAAAATGAAATACCTGCATTGCTCTGGTGATTTTATATATATATATATATATATATGTATGCACATACACCTGCACTGAGCTGGCTGCCACTTCTGGAGGCACAGTCAAATTAGATTTCATAGCAATGTTAGCACAGCCCAAAATGTCTTGAGACTGGATAAACAGCAGGATGGTTATTTCCCCCCTGAGTCTGGAGCTCTTACAGATGCACTGCTGTCAGGAAACCAGAGCTAGCTGACCTGTGTCTGAGCTGGGTAGGGTGGTGGATGATGATGCACTCACTCCTCGGAAATCTGTATAGATGTGCTTTTCACTAAAATGTAAAGACAAGGAATGGATTAATTTGCTTTCATCTGAAAAATAAAAGATAATAAGTAGAAACTTGGCTTTTGGTTATTACTGCATGCATTTCTGTTTCAGGTGCTTCGGGACTGTTGCATTCTCACTTGTCCCAAACACTTGTCATCTTGGTTATCTTACTTGATTACTGCAGTGTTATCCTGCCTGTGATTTCTCTTTCCTATCTGCATTTTTGTAAATATTATTGCTGAAGTATCTCCTTTTGTATGTTGAGAGAACATTGAGCCCCACTTCTTGAACGTGTACAGTGAATGCAATATCAAATGAAACTTTGTTATCCTCATCTCTAGGATTCTATTTTATTGTCCTTCCATTAGTATGTTTTCTTTTTCATTATTCCCATCTGTGTGCTCTTCTTTATCCTTTTGGATTTAGTAATCCATTTATTTCCTTCCCTCATACTTGCATTTTCATCAGTAAACACATTTGTCCCTTTTATTTCTGCCCTGGTTTTCCATGTTTACTCTGCAGATATCTCTACTACTCTTTCTTTAAAGTTTTTCTTAAATCTACCTTTCAAATTTTATTTATTTATTTATTTTATCTAAAGGACCTGGGATCTGAAAATGTTTTCCTGATTTGGTGATTATTTGTCCTTGATTGGTCTGCATGTTCTTTTGGGCAGGAAATGTTTCTTACCAAAAACTTCAACTGCAACTGTACCCTTTAAATATTTTCTCAAGTATGTCAGATGCCAAATATTCAGTTCCTGATCCGGGGCAGAAATAAATGGAAAAATTTCTGCTAAACTATGATTTTTGTTGGCTTTGGGTCACATCATAAGCTTGTGAAGCTTTCTATGAAATAATAGGCATGTGGCAAATGGGAAAATATTCTGTTGTTGTGGGCCAGAGGCTAGGAAGAGTGCAAGCCAGAAGAAAGGTGACTGATTAATTGACATGAAAATAACATTCTGAGTGATTACAATCAAATTCAATTAAAAGCATCTGCCCAGTATGTAGTGTAACAATCATTACGACATCTAGATACTTCTTAAGGTGTGAATACATGACTTTGAATATCTCTAATTTTATTTTCTCTTTAGAATATTAGCCTAGTTAATAATAGCTTATGCTTAGAATCTCTTGCTGCAGGAGATCGCCGTGTACTTTACAAGGTGCTTTTGTTTTCATTTTATAGTTCAGAAATCTGAGGCTCACAGAAGTTAAGAGCTTCAGTGTTACACAGTAGAATCACCATTTGAAGCATTTTGACATTATCTTCTTTGAAGTACACTAATTGGATTTCAGCCCACACCTTTGATTACTCTTTAAAACTGAACAAAGTATGTGTCATCCTGAATCACGGTGGATAAGAAGGACTTTCTTTAGTAGGGATGCTATTTTAGGTCTGCCATGCTTCAACAGATATTAGGAATAATAGATATTATTTCAGATACAATGTAACAATAACTGATATTATTTCATCGGTACAGGAAAACTTAAATACTCTTGGAAAGATTGTGTTAGGATCTCTCCACTGGTTCAGACTCATGAAGAATGAACCAGCTGAGGAAAGGAAGGGTTTGGAGAACAACAATTATCTTTTGCAACCTATTCAGTTTGGGCTGATTTAACCCAGATGAGGAAATAAGCAACATTGTTTGCTTTGAGAGCACTGTAACGAGCCCTGTGCACTGATAATAGTAACTGGAAGACATATGTTGAATTGTTGATTCATATATGAGAAAGAAAGAACACTCAAATCAGAAAGTGGCATTATAATATGATAATTGTGATATAGTCTTTATTCTCTATGTGGCTCCAAAGTGACAGCAAATATAGATTGGTATATTGCAACAAGATAAAATACCAAAGTGCATGAATTAGAAAACGTGGAGAAAATGAAGTATGGGCTGATTAATGTGATCTAGTGTGATTTTATGGTGGATGCTGCATATGAAAGATATAATTTCTCAATTATTTCAAAACTTGCAGAACTTTCAAGACAAAGAAAATCTACCCAAATAAAATAAATTTTTTTTGTTAGTAGTGTTCTTGATTAACAAGTTTTAGTCCAATAAAATAATCTTGTCTTGCAGTAATAGAGCCAAGAAACCCCTAGTTAATAATTTCTTTTTATTATGATAGAAAAATATCAGAATAATGTGGAGACTCAGTTCCTTAGGAGAATACTAGCAGTGTAGTTGTACTGTCGTGTGATACACAAGTGTTGCTACCTTCAACCACACAATTTTAATTGAGCATGTTCAGGGTAAGGTTGATTTGTGTGGCTTCTGTTTCTAAGTTTGATTCTAGGCCTTATCAGCAGTAAGGTGCAGAAAGCAAAGGCAAAAATAATAAGAGAAAGGGATAAAAAACAAAGCTACTTATATCTACAAGACACTGAAATCCCTGAGTCTGCGGAGGCCAAATCCCTCTGTGTATAAGGAATTTGTTTTTGCAGGTGAAGTTTTGTGTACAATTAAAAAATCAATATGCTGACAAAAAAAAAGTATGTTTTTTTTTCCAAAAATAAGCCTGATAATTCTTCATGTTTCCCAATACCCCCTATTACATTCTTATTTGTACAATCAATATTTTTGGTTATAAATTGGTAGATACAACAGTTCTGACATCCTAGTGAACTATAGCAAGCTGCCCACCTGTTCAGAATGAGATGTCTTTTTAGTATTAATTGTAATTCCTGAATTATAAACTCTTTCCAATCTTAGAGTGGACAGTGGGGCTGCCATGTTCTTGTGAGTGTGGGATGTTCAAAAGCAGAAGGTCTTTCTGTTGCTGACTTCCTTGCATGTTAGCAGTGTGACAGAAGGTCACCCTTCCATCACAGAGGTAATATTTTCATGTCAGTATGGTAAAAATGTGACAATGAAGAAATGAAGTTCCTGCTTTTGAAGACTGGCCATTGAAAAAGCATTTCTGTTTGTTTAAAGCTAGGGACACATTGTTATGTATTTTTTATTACAGAAGATTTTCACTAGTGTTACTTGTAAAAATTGTTCCACTGATACATTAACCACATTTTTATTTCTGAGCAAATAAATGAAAAAAATGCATGTTATAAAAGTTAAAGAGCTATAGTATTATTAAAATTTGAAACCTCAATTACTTCTTAAGGTGATAATTGTTTTGTTATGCAACTGCTTGCACATGTTTCATAATGTAATAAATCTTTCTCACGTATTTAATAATGAAAGATATTTTTTGTATATCATAATGAAAGTATTGTAAAGTACAGGCAAATAGATCCAAACTCAAAATTTAAATTAACCTTGGATGTATTTAAAGAAATAATTTTAATTAACCCTTTTATCTCATAGTTAGTATGCTTTATGTCCTAAAGCACTTCTATTAATACCCCAGCATTCTTTGTTCTTATATGAGAACAAAGAATTCTTTTTACCATTAGGTTTTGGTTTAAAATGACCTTGCTATGGATTCACTGACAGGGTGTACTATTAGAAGTACAATACAATATATAACAAAAGTAGTGGGTTCTGTTGTTATTTTTAATTGGAAAGGTTTAATACATCTTTGGGTTCTTACATAAATAGAGGTAAAGTGGCACCTCTCTTTAGAAATTCAGACTAATTTTGAATAGCAATAGTCCTGCCAAATGTGGATGTCACTGCTTTTGAAAACTCAAAAGCAACATTTGAACTTTATAATTGACCAAGGTCACCTTATGTCCACAAGAAACAATGATACAGCTCAGCAATCACTGTGTCGTGGTTTAGGCACTGATTGCTTTAAAAATACTCTTTTTTTTTTTCTGGTTTTGTGAAATAACTTCTAAGAAGATTTTGTTAGCTTTGCAAATCTACATGCTTTTTAAGTTTTCTTTCTTTCTAGAAAACAGTTTTGGGTTTTTTTTGTTGTTGTTTTTAGATCAATCTTAACTGGACATCTTGGTAGGTTAGAAACTTCTAGATATCAAGGAATTACTAGAAGAGCAGAAACAGTCTTTATCTTCTGTAGATTGACCTTGTCTATTACCATAGGGACATCTTTGCAAACCATGACTCTTACAGCCTGAACCTCTCACTAGCTCACCAGCCAAAGTTTTGCAAATAGCTGATTGACTTAAATATGCTTCTGACTATACCTTACACTTCAGCCTATAGAGAGACATAAGGAATATGAGAAAGATTGGCCTGTCCTTGTGATGGGATTTCTTTCTTAATACAGAATAAGCATCACAAGGATCAAGGCATCTCAGCTGAAGAGCTCCTGGAGGGTTAAGATGATGTGTCTCCTTGTTAGGAACAAACTGACAGCTGTCAGCCCAAGGGCTACCCGTCCTCTTCAGCAGATGGGTGGAAATGGAAAGAGCCAGCAAGAGAAGCTGAGAACAGGCCCACCAGTTGTGAGGCCACACTGCCAGAAGCTCTGGGTTTCCTAGTGGCCTACCTAGAGGGAGCATTCTCACCCCTATTTAATGTCTTACAATGTTGATTTCATTTAACATCATGGAAAGAGGTGTTCTGTATGTGCCCTGTCAGAAGGCGAATGACAGAACAAAGTGGAACTGTCTGGAAGGAGGGGAGATTTTGCCCTCCCTTGGGTCCTCCTCAGCCTGCTCAGCACTGTGGTGCTTTCAGACATGGGCAGGAGAGAGGGTGAGGGTGCAGCAAGCAGAGAGACTGAGAAACTGTGGAGAAATACAAGGAGCAGGTACAGGCTCAGCAATAGAGATGACAATAATTTTCTGGGGATCCAGTGGAGTCTGTCTAGAATTTTTTTTGGTAATTCTAGAAAGTTCACTGAGTAGGCAACTAAATGCAATTGTGGGAACAGTGTCTTCTTGCAAGGGCACAATGGGCAGGGGAGATCTGTTTTGGTTTTTATTCCTTCTTTCTTAGCCATTTTGAGTTTTATTTGTTTAAAAGCCAATTAATCTAGTTTATTATATAGTAAAAACCCTTGCTTTTTGTTTAAAAGCTTTATTGGCTTTTTGGAGTACACACTTATAAGGAAAATATCTAGGCAGTTCAATTTCAATAATATGTCTGACTCAGGTTCTCATCCCATCTATCTTAAATCCATTTTCTTTCTTTAATCACCTGCATGCTCTGGTCACAGTTCCCAGGCTCAGTTTGCTTGTACAGTAGATTGCAATTTGCACTTTTTAGATACCTGTATGTCTGCTAGACAAGGGAAATTGCATTTCTTTTGTGACTCAAGCATCAGTGGCTGTATCCAGGAGGATATTCAGTTGTGGCCTCACTGCCTTTTAACCAACTCCAGGAGTTTACTGCCAGTGAACTTGAGTGTGAGGCTGTATGAGGATGCAGAAAATGCATTGCTGTCTTCTTGTCACACTAGTACTCTCCAGTCTACTGCTCAGCAGACCAATTTTCTGTCTCCTAAATATGTGCAATCAAATTATTTATGCTCGTTATATAATTAATGTAACCTGAGATGGTGGGAATGGATGACAGAGATGTAGCCACCGACACTCTCCAACCAAGCCATTCCTTTGAGTTTGGTGCATACATGGCTAGAGACTTGACTTGGACAGCTTGGTTCTGCAGAGAAAATACTGTTAGAAAAAAAAAGCATAAAGCTCACATTTTAAATGTACATTTGAAGGTCCAAATACATCCAAATGTTTACACATATATATACTTTATGGATATAAATGTGTGCCTTGTGCAAATTCCTGTTTGGATGTAGCTGTTTTAACAAATAACTTGCAGCTGATTGATATTTTACATTAGCATTTCACTGTAACAGAATATATCGAATTGTAAAAAGTACATCCCTTCTAGAACTCATATTTTCATTGCCAACTGCCTCTTTACAGTGGCCTTCCCTTCGACTTCCTACCCTGCCCTTTCCTTGCCCTCCACTATCCCCATGTTTTAGGCATCATTTGCTGATGAAATCCTCACGTTGTGTTAACATTTGGGAGTAAAATATTATGCTGATGTCTTGGACTCCTGTTGGTATTCTGATGATCTCTGAGTAGGGAGAGTGATGTGCTGTCACTCTTGCTATAACTGTCCAAGGTTGAGACTTTTATTGCATATTTCAAAATATCTTTTTACTTTCATCTGAAAATGAAAATAAGTTGAATAAAATCCAGTTTATGTTAGAGCTGGGCTGCATACTTACTTATGTATATAAAATTAAACTTGGTTTCCTAAGGAGTTTTATCTGTTAATGCAATTTTTGTTCCTGCTTTATGACAATTATCATATATGGATTTTTTTTTCCTGCCACAGTTTGAAGTGAGAGCATTAAGTTAAATTAATTTGACTTTGGTTGGCAAACGGTAATAGTAGTACTTTAACAGCTGTTTGCTTTCCTGAATTGTCCTTGGTGCTGAAATTGCTTTTGTATCTAAACAGCAAAATGTGTTTATAGGGCTACAGAATATGGAGATAAATTTAGCCTGTCAAACAGATATTATTTGAGCTTTTTTGTGCTGTGTTTCTGGGAGTGGATCCTGACTGCAGTGCTTTAATTCTGAGCTGCGTGTGCCTTTGGACATCTTACAGGACTGTTTGTGGAGCTTTTCTGTTTGATTTATGACCTTGCCTGTACGGACTTCTGATCAGATTTTATTCTCATTTAGTGCAAGAAGGGCTAATTATGAAAGTGACAAAGACTCTTTCATTGTGCTAAAGCTTTTTGAATGACAAAAAGGGGGCTTTAAATGAAAATGAACTTTAACAAGGCATTTTCACACTGAAGTGATACACACCCTACCATTGATAGAGTAATTCATTTTCACCCCTTTATGATTCTATAAACACATTGTCTCACAAGATCAGTAATTTTTTACCTCTCAGGCTAATGAAGAGTGGATGGTAGACCAATGAATTTTCTTTTTGCAGAACTGTTTTGACATTCTTAATTTTTTCTTAAATATCAAAGAAAGGACAAAGAGCTGTGATTTTATTGCATTAATATTAATAATCATTTATCTGCCAGAAAAACATTTAAATATCACTTGACATTTGCAGAGAAAGATTAATGTTTAATTTACTACAAACATAGAAATACTTTGAAGTAAAAGGAAATGCTTCTGGATTTGGCGAAAATAAAACCCAAAACAAAAACAACCAAAACCAACAAAATTTAGACAGACATTCAGTTGTAATAAAATATTCTAACTATATCAGAAGACAAAAACATGTTGGTGCCATCTACAGTGTCAATATTTAAATTATCACTTCTGATTGAAAAAAAAATAAGATCAACTAGATAATTTTTTAAGGTCCAATTTAAGCTTTAAGTAAACAAATGAGAGTAAGCCATTTTCTGTTACATCCATGTGGGTACAGTTAAGAAGGCCTGCTTTAAATTCTGTTAGTATTTTAAAAACAAAGCAACATGATGGAATTCCTTGATAGTGCAGAATCACATACAGTACATTGGAGTAAAGCTAGGATAGAAACAGTAAGGACATGTCATAATTATTAGAAAGACTGGAAGTCAGAGGGCTTCCAGAGCAGGCTGGGAACTGGAGGAAAGGAAAATAGCAAGACACAGGAATCAGAAAATTATGTGAGTGAAAATACAAGAACATGTTCCATTACCTATAGAAGGAAAATGCTGTAAAATAAAAAGTATGGAAATCACCTTGTTCCACAGAAGTATGTCAGACTAGGAATTACAGCAGAGGAGCAGGTGAACAATGAAGTTGTGTATGTACCTAGGTTGCATGAAAGGGATCTGAACTGCATCTATCTATATCTATCTATCTATCTATCTATCTATCTATCTATCTATCTATTGGAGATTCTGTTATAAGATTTCACTTCTAGGCAATTCAATAATGGGATTAATTTATTGAATGAGAATAACATTTCTAGCCCCCAAACTGTTTTTGCTGGACTAGATTAATAATGGCAGAGAGAACCAAGTTCAGTTTCATAATAAACTGAAATGAGATTGTTCAGATCCAGTGTTTGTACTGAAAATCTATCCTTACAGTAAATAATTGTTGAAGGAAATTTTTGTGTAAGATACAGATAGAAAGTTTTAGCTGTATAATCAATAATTTCCTAGTTAATGCAAGTTCTTTAGGATCTATCTCAAAAGGAAAACGCTTTTATAAGAGAGTACCTGGAGCCTTTACGTTAATATCCATTTTTTTATTAAAAAAAAGCACATTTATTTACAGCTCTGGTGACTTTGTAGAGGTCCTTGAGAATATAATTTAACTCTAAGTCTCTAGACTGATTGAGGTTTCCATCAATTAATTTTTCTCAAGTGGCAGTTTCTAATTATACTATGGAAGGATTCCCCTAGAAAAATGGTGGTTCCGTGTATCAGGCACCAATCGAGGCCAAATGCAGAATTACAGCATTACCATAGAGTAATAAATCAATAGAAATATCCTCACTGGTAGGAGGAAAGAGCTGCTTTGCCTTTCCCATTACAAGAATTCATGGGGTCTTATGCAAAATGATGACTGTATTGAGTAGGAAGCATTACATAATGCAATGTACTTAAGAATAAAGAATATGCAGCTTTGAACATTTTTATCCATTTGTAAAGTGTAACACATAGCACAACTATGGTCTCCAGGCAGCAGGTAAATATGAGAATGTTTGACATTAGAGGCTATAGGTAGCAACAGATCTGAGTGCTGTACATTGAGTATCAGGCACTAACAAAGTAAGTATTTAGAGATCCCTTTCTCCCTGCTGCGCACCCGCAGTGGTACATCCCCCTGTGGCACTGTACTTCCTATCCCCTGATCCGCCTTGGTGGTTGCTTCCGTGGCTAAGCCTGCAGACGTTGTTATAATTTATTTATTAACTCATTAATTATTTATTTAGGATAGCACCCATTATATGCTAAAGTGACTTCCAAGCAAAAATCTCCCCAAATGCTTTTCCTTTAGGAGCTCTGCTTTGTGCGAGGCCGCGAGATGCCGGTTTGGCGGCGTGTGCGCCAGGGCCGCGATTCCCGGCGCTGATACAGAACCTCTTTGTATCCCGATGTTCCTTTAACAAAGGTTCACTGCCGTGGCTAAAGAACTGCCCATCTGTCATGGGAGGCCTCTGGGGAACTGGGAAAGAGGGAGCAGAGAAATCAGTAGGCTACTGTTTTCCTGTGGCTGTGGAGGGGTTGCTGTAGTGGGTGTGCAGTGGCCATCTTAGGGCGTGGGCCTCTGATTTTTAACATTCTTGGCACTCCTCGTTTAGTTGATGCTTTGCTACTTCACTGCTGCTGGCTTCTGTATTTGCTGGATTTTTAATTTGAGGTGGAGAATCTGTGCTGCAGTCTTGGGCTTTACTGATATTTTTGTAATTCAGAAGAGTCTCACAGATGTGGGAGAAGGAGTCAAGAGACTGGCTCCGTTTTATCCAGCCCTTACCATTTCCTTGCATGGTGAACATTGACATTTTGTTTTTTTACAGCTTTTTAGGTCCTTTAGCTGAAAACATCAGTATTTATCGATAAGAGCAATTTTGAAATGAGGCTCTTTGGCTGCAAGTGATTAAATATCAATCTTATTTGACCAAAACTATTGAATTCCTTCATCGAGAATTTATTATATAATTTCTTTATAGATATCAAATATATACACAAAGCTGTTTACATGATGGTATTTGCAGTACAGCTGGTGCTTGTATATTGTGCTATTTTGCTCAAGGTGGCTTTTGAACAATGATGATAACTAAATAAATCTTCAGGATTACTTGCTGCTGGTTTTCATTCTGCTCTAAACTGGGATCACCATTAAGACTGCCTCTCTTAAAGAACATAAAGAGGCAGAAAATATTCCAGTTCTCCTGGTTGCTTGTGTTGTCTTTCTATATGGAATTGTTTACTCTTCTAGTTTATCTTTAGAGGTAAGTTGCACGTGATGTAAATAGGTTCCCTTTGGATTAACACATGCTAGACCTTCAAAATTATTTATATTGTGAAATTTGTAATAGCATCCTCAGGAGGAGCCTCAAAAATACAGCTCAGTAAATTTAATCCCTGTACTCTCTCCTACTTCACCCAGACATCATTCAAACACCAGTGATCAAGAAAAGTGGTTTTTTTTCTGCCAGGAAGAACTCATGCTACAGTTATCCATTGGTGGCACTGTCCAGACTGCTAAAAACTAGAAATACTAAGTATCTGTTTTTAGTAAAACAAAATAAATCACTGCGTTGTTATATTCTCCGCCCCACTCCCCCCAACTTTATTACCTTTTATATTCAACTAATAGAACAATTTTAAGCTGGTTTATGCCTCTTTCCTTTTTGAATCAGGTTTTTTTTTTTTCTTTAAAGGTTTCAAATTCTCTTTTTTTGTGTGTTTGCGTGTGTAAGACAAATCTTTGGCTTGATTAAAAACAGCCTGTTACCTTTTTCACTTCATTCAGAGGCTAGTCCCACAACTTTCTGCTAATGATTCAGAGTAGCTGCTGTGGGTGATAATTTTTACCTCCTACTCTAATTCAGATAAAAATTTTAATTTTTAAAACTCCTGTGGGTGTTCTAGTCTAGGCCACACTGTTCATTAATGTTTCTGCATTTTAACTCACTACGAAGTACAGGTCTATACATTACACTTGTTTGGGACCACTGAGAAACAGTAACTGTATTCACAAATAGTATTGGCAAAATGCCCTTAAGAAATAGGTCAAGAGCACTTTATTTACATCACATGTGAGGAAAAATATTGGGAAGAATGGAACTCAGACTGTGATCCTGGAAAGGTGTGGAAAATCAGATCATGTTCTAATTGTTGTGAATTAGGAGCAACACCATTAAAATCAATATTGTTGCACCAAAAGCAATAGGACAGTAGGAAAGGTTAAGAACATTTATAAGCTTTGGGTTTACTGCTCCATGCCATTACTGAATTGTTTGGTAGTGAAACAAACAAACAAATGGAGACCCATCACTCTTATATACCCCAAAAGATCACAGAAATCTATTTCACAGATAAACAAGAAAAGTGTAAAAGCTGAATTTTTATGTGCTGTCAATCACAACAAGATTTCCCCACATTCTCTTATGACAAGAAAAGCTCCATCAGAGAAGCTCAGCCTCTCTAAGTTATGCACGAATGTGTACATCTCAGTTTCCCCTTTCCAGTGATGGGAGGTAGCCTTTCCTAATTGCTGCTAAAAACGAAAGTAGTCATTGTTCCCATGCAGTCTTTTTCACCAAAGCTACAGATTTACTCTTCTTTGGATGTTGCTATTGATAAAAACTTAAACCATAATGGAAACACAGCTATTTCAGCTTGCTCAGTTGAGGAGGGAGGACAGGAAAGAGCTATAAATACAAGTCTGAAGCATTCATCTTCTCAATCTATGTACTTTTGAAAGGCTTTTTTGTTTTGAATATTTTTCACAGGTTTTTGGATTTTGACTGAAAGCTGAGTCGTGAGCATTATTATTATTTTAAGTGAAACATCAGGTTTTTAAAACAATATTGTATTGTTGAAGAGTATTGAGGTTTTGGTTTAGTTTTTGTTTTGTTTTGTTTCCAAAATGCTGATTTAGCTACAGCAGTGTAGATATTACTTTGTATTAAAAAGCTTAACATGTGCAATTAAAAAAAAATTAAAATATCCTTTAATTTACAAGGTGTCATATATGTGGTTTTTATGGTATTGTAATTTTTTCAACTAATGTGCTTTACAATTTCAGGAATCTTAATTGGATGAGTGCTTTACGCAGGAGCCCAGGAGATGATACAGAAACTATCACAAGTTTACAGGGATCACCACTATTAAATTTATTTTTGTATTTGTATTTAAAACACATTTGAAAAAACTATTTAGAAATTGTTTAGAACTTCTCACCAAACTACTTTTTATAAGTTTTTTTCACAAAGAGCACAAAGCCAGTGGGAATTTACAATTGTTAGATGCACTCCTTTCAGAAGATATCTAATCTTTCACTCAAGTGAAGTTTTTACAGATCACAGTCCCTGTAGTTCCTGTTCCATTTAGAATGTATCAATAAAATTTCTTTGCATCATCATCTTAATGTGTGTTGTGATCTCTAAGGATGAATTCCACGGAGGGTCTTCCATGTTCTACATTTCACTGTATTTTGTGAAATATAGAGTTGCATGAAGATATAGATTAATACTGTTAGGCTATCTTGGACTTGATCCCAGGTTCAACTGGTGAAAATGATGTATATTCCAATCTGTTCCTTGGTTGTTTTTGTTTAAAGAATTTGTATAGATTGAAATGCAGCTGCAAGTGTATTACTGATTTTCTATTGCTTACTTGTCAAGATTTTTATTGTGTGGATGAAAAATAGTATTTCAAAACCTGGCGGCATATTGACAAAAACAGAAGAGCACTTTGTGTAATTCTCTTTTGAAAAACTACCTCTTTTAGAGACAGAGATTGCCTCAGCTACTTCCATTCATATGTATCTTGATCAATAGATTTATTGATAGCTTTTAGCCAAGACTTAATTCTTTTTTTTCTCCTCGGTTCACCATGGTGCTCACTTTTCTGAATTAAGAAACTAGAATTAGGCTCCTATAAGCAAGGCATACAATATGCAAGTGCTCTAGGTGTAAAAGGAGGCATTTGACCTTTTGTTGCTAATCTGTGACAGGTGCAGGCTATTTTCTTCCAAATGGTGTTAATTTTCATGTGCAAATCCACCCCCTGAAACCTGCATTCTATATATCCACCACAGGGGAATTGGTGGTCATCATGAGTACTGTAATGGACAGCTGAGAGGGATAATCACTGATATTTCAGCACATTCATGCTTGCGCCTCAGTCGTTTTTAGTGCACTTCTGTTTTCACTGCTTAATAGGGAGGCTGAAGTTAGTTATTCATTGCCGGACAAAAAAAAAAAAAAAAAAAAAGGAAAAAAAAAAGTGTCTGAGAAAGTTCATGTGCAGGGAACAGCACATTGTTACAAATTAGTTTCCTTTACCATTTCTGGCAAACTCATTACAAAGTAATCGCGCCCCGCGCTGAAGTGCACTTCCTCTGGGACCAATAACTGTAAATAAGCAGGGCTGCAAGCTGGCTGATAAGTTGTTGTTCTGAAGATAACGGTCCTTTTTAGCAGAGTGTTTGACCTTTTTCTTTATATTGCCTCAGGCTTGTCTAAGACCCTCAAGGTCTATTTTTCATCTTAAAATTCTCTGTAGGAAAGCACAATGTGTGGTTTAAGAAGATTTTAGGATTGCTTAACATATCTATATTTTCTTTTTTCGAGCATTTTTATGATAATTGTTAGAATGTTAGTAAGTTTAGCTAGCGTTTTCTTTAAGCAGGTTTTCTTTCTTTCTGCAAAGTACACTTTATTGATGTAGGAAGCAATATATGTTAATATTTTATGAGGACTAAGTGTATGTTGCATGATTAATAAAATAGCAACATTGGGGCTTTTTCTGACTTTTATAGAAACTTGAAACATGCTATTGACCCCTTTTACTATACCCATTTTGAGAGTACTGTGCTAACCATTACTTTGCAAAGCAATTTAAGCAAATATAATTAAGAATTTCAGCTTGAATGATTAAAGAAAAGTATGTCTTTTCTTTTCTCAGTATGAGAAGAGTATTGAACAGAAGTGTGACTGAAAATTGAGCATGTCTTAAAAATAAGCCCCAAGGCAAAGTGAAAGTCAGTTTATAGACATTTGGGAATTAGATTTGTTCACATCTTCCCATTAGTTTAAAAAGATCTACGCCAGTATTTCTGTACAAAATAATAATAGAAAAAAACAATCCGCAACTAATTTCGGAAAGCATAGGAGAAAAAAGAATCCATAATGTTTTGTAAAATGCTGGCTACTCTGCTAAATTGCTCACTTTATTTTTAAGATAAAGTCAGAAAGCCATTTGAGAACCAGACATGCACCCAAACCGTAACAAATACATTTGAATAAGAAATGTCTTAGAATGCCACTAAGTTCAGATCTTACTTATCATAATGTTGTTGGGATTTTGCCCTTGCAGATCATGTCACTTGATCAGTTAATTGATTTTGCATGTACCTTAAATAACATTAATATCTTATGTTCTCTAATGTTAACCTCCAAATAGAATGCAAATCACAAATTACAGTGATGATGCTTAAAAAGAAATGTTGTATAACCTCACAAATCCAGCTCCTGTGTTTATTGAATGGAATGGTGATGATTTCATGTGGTTGTGAACCCAAAGGAAAGAAAAGCTGGTATTTTAGCAGAGTGAGCCTTTTTTTTCTTTGATTTTAGAAGAATTACTTAATCAATATGCTTATGAGCAGAGTCTCTTGCTGATATCACAAATTACTAGACTAGCAATGTACACATAATAGAAACTGTACATGGGAAGGATTTTAAAGTAGTTATACTAAGACTGAAAAGTATTGGTAGGTACATTGCACAAAAGTGAAGCTACCTGTTTATATATTCTCCTAAATTTATCATCATTTCAGCTCAGAAACTGTCCACCTCAGGTACTGCAAAGCAACATGTGCATATTGTGCAGTTTCACAGGGATCCCTGTGACATAGGAGGAACTTACTGTCTAACCTACCTTTAAAAAGTTTTCTCTCCTGCTATACATTTAACAGCGAAAGAAATGACAAATTTTAAGTAACCTTATAGAGTTATTAAAAAATAAAAGCTGTTTAGAAGTTGTTTGCGCTTAAGAAAATAATGTTTATTTTCAATGTTAAAATATTCAAATGGTATAATGGCTAAACAGAATCCTGTAATGAATGTTTTAATTCTGTTTCATAGCTTTTAATGCATTTCACTGTGTTACCACTAGTACTGGAATAGAATTCTCACTCATTAGAATAAATCTATTTCCGATGATTACAGCAGTATGAAGGCAGTGCATAAAGTAGTTACCTTTGTTTATCAGATTCATGTTGGAAGTTTATATCCTTTCAGACACCAGGAAATGTTTTTTCAGTGGCATTATCAGTTTTCTACAAAGCATCTCTTAAGGCAAGCAAGTGTTCAGTTCTTAAACTTCTAGGCTGCTTTGTACCAAAACTGCTGTCGTCTTTAATGACATTACTATGTGGGTTGAAATTAGATTGACAGATTGTGAGCAAAGGCTGTGATATTACAAACAATAGTCTATTGAGCACAAGGAACTTGTTGAATTGGTTACTGAAGGCATTAGTGTTGGGTCCAGCCTATTTAGCATCTGGAAGACAGAGAAGAAATAGTGTGCTAATGAAATGTACAAATGATACTAAAGCACAAATGGCTGCAGGTGACTGTGGCAGCTGACGTGTACTGGGAAGGAGCCCAGTAACAGCCAGTTCTGTAGGCAAAAAGTAATAAAGTGAGATACAAATCACAAAAGGAAAAATATACTGCGTTAAGAAGGTGAGTATTCAAATATAGTATTACAGATAGAGGGAGAAAACAGCGTTGGGAGTTTCAGGGAATTGTGCACATAATGATGAAATTGTTGGGGGTTCTGCTGTATTTGAGATAGGTATATAGGTTTTCCAGAGCAGATTGGCTTGGAGTAGTTCCAGCATACCAGCTCTTCACCAGCAGTGATTTCACTGACATTGGTTCCATTCTCCAGTGCTAGTTTAGGGATTCTCTAGACTCTGTAAAGTACTTCTGAGTGGGCCATCTGTCCCTGATACAGTTCAGTTCGGTTTGATGTTGAAAACGAAGCTGAAATGTGCAATAGGTCAGAAATCAAGCCTCATTTTGCTCTGTTTGGTCTGGTTATATTTATTGTCTTAATCTTTTGGTTTCCTATGCCTTGCAGTACAACTTTTCAATGATTTTTGAACATAAAATGTAAATGTAATTGCTTCTATAGCCTTCTTTGGAAGTAATTAAATAAAAATTTACACATCAGGTCAATGCTGCAGATAACTTAATCCATACCTGGAACTGCTGGATTCATGGAAGGGATGTATGTATACCTAGTAGTTTACAAACTGAACCTAATCCACAGTCAGTGTTCATCCAGCTTTACCTTAGTCTTTGAGGATCCACCAGCATGACATGCACAGCTCAGGATGAAGTGACTCTGCATATCCACACGTTAAACTTTGACCAGGGAGATCTTAAGCTTCCTGTGAAGCAACAGGAATCCATCCTATGCTGTTGAACAGCTTGGACTACCTAAATTTTGAAATACATGAGTGTTATTTTCCTTAACCATGTCATATGTGCATAAAGCCAAAGTCCTTTAATTAAACATATTACAATGCAATTGCTTGATTTTATCATTCTTATTTAATTTGTATAATAATTTGTAGGAAATAATATTTTACGTTGATTCGAGTTTTGTTGCAAAGAACTGTGATGGGTTTGACCCCTGTGGAAGAAAGTGCACATAGATATATAAAGGAATTAACCGAAAGCCAGGCAGATGTGGGGGGGTTGACCTTGGCCAGCTGCTAAATGCCCACTCAATCTGCCTTCCTCAACAGGGTGGGGGGAGAAAATAAGTAACTTGTTGGTGGAGATAAGGACAGGGAGATCACTCACCAGTTGATATCACAAACAAAACACACTGAAGTGAAGGAAATCTGATTTATTACCAGTTAAAATACGTTTGGATAGTAAGAAAAAAGATAAAATAAAGCAGCACCTTCTCCCCATCCTTCCTTGTTTTCCAGGATCAGCTCACAACAAGCAGTGCAGGGCTGGGGGTGCTGAGGTCTGTCCCTAGCTGCTCCTCTGCCACTCCTTCTTCCACACGCTGATTCCCTGCTCCACCTGGGACCTTCCCTGGCACCAGTTCCAATTAGGGGAGCAGCAGCTGGGGTGGGACTACTGTGGGCACTGGTCCTGCAGGAAACACCCACCCGCTCCAGCCTGTCCCCAGTGGACACGGGACAGTCACCGCCCCAGTGCTCGGAGCACCCCCTTCCCTCCTCCTCCAGAAAAGCTGTTTCTCCTCAAGACTCCCTCACTTCATGTGGTTCCTGCCCTTCCTTCCAGGCCCTTCCAAAGAGGCGCCATCACCTCTGCTGAGGGGCCAGGCTGTGTGGAGCAGGGGGACATTGGTGGTACCCGGCTGTGACCAGCCCCAGGGAGCTCAGGCCTGCGGGCTGTGTTGCCAGCACCTGGGCACAGGCACCCGATACAGCAGATGACATTATTTATATTTGGCAAAGGTATCCTAGCTGTACAATATTGCTGTGGTTTGTTGGTTTGGTTATTTTTTTCCCCCAATATTTCATATGCCAAATGCATCCTTCAGGCAACTGCTGAGGAACAGATTGTTAGCATGAAGCAGTTTCTGCTGAGGGAATCGGTGAAGAGAATTTTCTTGAAAGTAGAATGTGGGTAGGAAATTAGAGGATACCATTAAAAACGGAAGAATAAAAATGCTCAAATAGTAAAATCAGAAACAATTTAGAATAAGGAAGAAATTTTGCAAATATATTGATGAACAGAGCTGAATTTTTGTTGTTTGTTTTTTTCCTGCTTCCTTTCCAACCCAGAACAGCAGATCATCCGAAGTTTGATGCTGCTACTGAGTAGTGTTTAACCAACCACGAGTCGCGGTGTGCTGTGGTTTATTTAAGGGGAGACAGAGTGGGGCGGGCTTGGCAGGTGATAACCGAGGACCCCGAGGGCTCAGAGAGCGACTGCTGCTCTCTTCAATTCCCGCCACACCGCAGGGAACGAGCAGACGGGGAATTGGGGTGGGGTTTGGTTTTCCCTCTCCGGTCTCTGCAGCTGCGAGGGCAGCTCAGCGAGGCCGGGTCAGGGCATACGTGCGATCCCCACCCGAGAGCAGGTTGTGTAAAAAGTTCTCCAACCTTCTGGTTTTTCTGCTGTTACCCATTATATTTGTTATAGTCTTAACTTCCAGTCTTGGGCAAGGCGGTTTTCTTTATTCCTTCTTTTTATCCTCCCTCGGGAGTGGTGGAGGGGCTGATGCTGCTCACTTGAGCTTGAAAGGGAGACACTGAAATGGCACTTGCTGAAGAGGGAGTTTATTTCCTCAAACAGCGTTAGAAGTAATAATTTGAACACCGCAGTATATATCCAATACACAAAAAATATATATCTAACCCTAAAATATATCTGAAACTGTAAACGCAGGTCATCTTGTAATGCTATTTAAAAAAATAAGTGTAATTTACTCTGAGCTAAAACATGGTCTTGTTTTACAAGACCTGATGAGATGGGGTTTGGTTGGATCAGGAAAATGTGGAGTCTTATTTTTGTAGTGTATAAATGAAATGGACAGTCTAAACCCTGTCTTTAAAAATCTTGGCAGACTTCAAAGGAAAAATGCCAATTTAGCAATTTAAAAGCACTTAGCAAGTTTTCCCAGTGCTGAACTTCATTTCTATAGCCAGTGTGGTTGCTTTCTGAATAATGCCATAGGGGACAATGTAACTCTGACTATATTTAAAAATATTGTTCCATGAAATTCACCAGGAAAAAGCAGAAGCAAAAGTCTTAAGAGTCTCGTTTGTCTCTTCAGGAGGTGATAGTGGCTGCAAATGGTGAAAGAAAAGTATTAAGATAGCTTTTGAATCACAAAGGAGATGAATGGTGGCCCATCTGTGGGGAGAGAGGGATGCTCAGGGCACCAGCCAGAGGGGCCAGGTGGAAATCTGGTTACTCTTTAATCCTAGAGGTGCTTGGGCATGAGCGGCAGATGGAAAGAAAGAAATCTATACGAGGGGGGGAGGGGGCTAAAAATGGTGCAGAGACGTTATCAGAAAAGTGTGTGTGTTTCGTGGAAGAAAACAATTAGAAGCATGTTAGGACAGAACTGGAATACTCAGATAAGGCAAAAAAGTAATCTTGATTTATTAATTAAAAGTCCAAAAGTAAAGTAATCTTGATTTATTAATTAAAAATCCATGTTGTCTTCTTTTGGTGTGCTTATATGCACATAAGATTTCTGGTATGTATTTCGTTTTGTGACTATGATTAAGTCTTTTAACAATAATTCTGAGCTGTTACAATGCTTACTCTATATTTTAGTCAACAAAGGTGCAAGTTTTTAAAACTTGTCAGTGTAGTTCCTGGATAGTTTGTCAGCCAGTCATTAAAATGCATTATTTTTCATATGTTCTTGCTAGGTAACCTTGGCCGGGTGGACCACATCACAGAGTTTGAGTATGATCTGTTCATTAGACCAGACACCTGCAACCCACGCTTCCGAGTTTGGTTCAACTTCACTGTTGAAAATGTAAAAGAATCACAGGTAAGTGATACTAAATTAGATAGTATGATTGCTTTAAAAATTGCTTGCTTCAGAATATATCTTCTTAAACAAAGAAGGTGACATCCAGGGTTTGTAACTAAAAATTTGCTGTAAATGATATTTTTGTTCTTTGAATTTTTATAAGCAGTTATCAGTGTGACTGGGTATCATCATGTTTTTCAGCTATCCAAGGCAAGAAGTAATTACAAAGACAGCATAACATTTGCCACCTAACAGGAACTGTGTTAGTAATGGCTGCTATATATTTGTGTTAATATATGCAAACCAAATGTATCTGTTATAGGTAGCATTGCAAATAGGCATTACTCTTGTGACTTGTAGCTGAGGAGGAGTTGCCTGTCAATGTGTCCCTTGTGAAAGAGGAGGTTTAAATGCAAAACAAGTTGATGGGCAACTTCACTGACTTTTAAATCATGGTTCTTTGCAGTGAGAATACCCCATGAGAAAGAAAATTCCTTGCTCTACTTTTTCACTTGTCTTAAAAAAAAAGTTATCTACTAGTATTCACAATGACAAATCAAAAAAGATTTAATTCCACTTTAATTCACACATACTTTGTGTTTCATTCTGGTGTTCTTAGTTTCTCATAATTGGACTGAATGGAAAGAAAACATACTTAGAAAAAAATGGCAGAAGCTTTGTTTGTATTCCTGTAAGACTAATATCTTCATATCCACCTTGGTACCATTCCTGTTACAACTAGAAATCATGAAATTGTTTATCTATCTTCCTGGAGCCTGATACTTTATCAGACAGACCCTTTCCCCTGCTGTGCCTTACTCAACCATGATCAAATTATATAGTCACGAGATGAATGGGAATCTGTCTCAAGGAGGCAAAGAGATCTGTTAGAAAGATACATTATATATCTAGTGCTTACAGGATATTTGTTTTCATGGTTGTCTACATGAAGGAAAATGGTTTCACTATTAAGTTTGACTTGTGAGGTCTGTTTTTATAATGTGTGCTCCTATAATCTTTTTTTCATCTCTCCAATTTCCGTTCAAATGAGACCTGCATGAGCATAATCTGGTCTGGAACCTCTTTAGGCCTTTGTACTAGAGGACACGGGCAGTATTAGTCACTGCAGCTCAGCTATATTAAATGAATGTTAGAAACTGCTGCATCAAACATACTGTGTAACCTGATTTGTGCATTTTGATTGTTTTCTTTTATGTCTTCCTAGAAAATAATACCAGCGAAAGTCATGTGGTTTGATATTGCTTAAAAATTTTGAGCTAATACCCAAGTAACTTTGATTCTTTATGTGTAAAAGTAGATATTTTAATAACTAAGTAAATAAATACTGTATAATATTTCTTTTTGATGTATCATATAGGTGATGTGGGAGGAAGGCAGATCTATCTATGTGTTGGTATATCCTAGATCTGGTTTCAGACATTTATATGAGTACTCAAAAGGAGTAGCTACTCTTTTATTAGTTTTATATGTTGTCTATATTGCATTTCCTTCTCGTGGTTTCTCTTTCTTCATAAATTTGTTTACTTGGATTTGAAAATATGCTGAAGAATTTCCTCTAATTATAAGAATATCTTCACTTTTGCTTGACATTTCACACTCTTAACTCACAACAAACTTTATTTCAAGAGCATAATGAGAAAATAAGAAACCACATTTCTTACCTGAATTTGGAATAATCCATTCTCCTGTTGCTTCAGACCAATCATTGACACACAGCAATGGACAAATGGATAAAAGAAGTGAATAAAAAAGGCAAAATGTCACAGTGTATAAACAGCCTTACAATTACTAGTAACACACAATTGTACTGTTATGTATTTCTGGTTTATGTTTTGGTTCTACTACTGGATGTTAGTGGAGGTTTTACAATATGTTTAGTGCAGTATTTTGTGCTACTGATCTAGTGATGAATGAAAAGACCCATTAGACATTCCTGCTAATCTCACCATCCATGCATTATTGTTCTGCAGAGACAGTTTTCTTACATTATAGTTTTAATTTTCTAAAGCCATGGAGCTTCCACTTCTTATGTTTCAAAACTCTTCTGTAAGAGTCATCTCACTTAGTGTGTCGCTTGATTTTTAGCCTAAAGCTTCCCTTTATTTAATCCCCTTATTCCCAGTTGCACTTTTGCTTAGTAATAGCTCCTCTTGGAACAAATAAATCCTCATCATCCTTGGCTAACATTTATATTTCTGTAAATTGTTACATTCGTCATCATTTGTGTCTCAACCCAGCTATCATGTTTGGTTCCTTCATCTCTGTATTCAATAGTGCATTTTACCTTTAAGTGTTTAAACATTTTTCCACTTGGGGACCTTTGGACTTTTCATGGTAAGTGAATCTTTCTAGCCCTTTGGTAATTGGACTGTTTCCCAGGGAAGCAAAGCTTATACAATCACCATGTCTACTTGATAGCCTAAGTTTTTGTGTGGCTGCTGCTGTTTCTCCTCTTCTTTCTTCCACAATAGCTCCTTGGTTAGTTTCAACACCACTGGACAGGAATTCCTGTAAGTTCCAGCAAAACAGGTTGCCAGATGGGCAAGGGATGGGTCTGTGTTCCTGCTAGCAGAAAGGCTATAGTATGAGATCATTGCTCTTACTAAACATCAGAGAATACACAGAGGAGATGCATAGGAGAAAGTACTAATTGGAATTTGCATTTTTAAGATACCAGAGAATCCTCAACCATGAAATCCAAATCTATAGCACTTAGTGGTTTTGCTTCATGCAGAACTTCTTGGTTTTATTATTATTATTCCTCTTCCTTCAAAATTTTCTTTATAGTGTGAAACTAAAATTTAATGGACAGTTCTGAGTACACTAACATTCCAACTTACAGAGAAGGGACTCCAGTCCCTTTGCTCTCAGTGTAGACAGCTGAAAATTGCAGCAGCCTTTTGTTGCTGTATCACTATGGAAACTCATGCATGATTTGTTGTTCACTGTCATACATAAGTCTTTTTCAGAATGATTGCTTCCTTCCTCCTGTTATGTATGTCTTAGGTTACTGTTGTGCTTCAGTAATAAGGGCAGGTAATAAAGCTAAGGTCTGAAGTATAGCAGTGAGAGCCCTGATCTTTTCAGTATTATGTGCAGAATGTTATGGTAATTTTTTTTTTTTTAATGTTCACTTCCCTATGTTACAGTAGAGCCAGTAGACATTTCAATTTTTATTTTTTTTTTAACTTGAAAGTTGGTAAATTCTTCCTCTGGGTTGGATTTCTGCATCAGATATTTTATGTTGTCAGTTTTCTTTTATACTACTTAAGCAAGGGAAAAATTGGAAGAAATAGCTAATGGGTTATATTTATGGGAGAAAAAGAACCATCATGTAAGATGCTTGTGTGATGTAAAATTTGGTATTTTGGTCTCTGACTTCCAAGTCAGTTGCTCTGATAAGATCTAAGCTGTGGAGCTTTTTTTTCCTATTTGTTCAGTGGATTCAATTAACACCAATATTGTAAAAAAAACCAAAAAGAAATGGCTATGTTACAGGTAAGGACTATAATCATGCAATGATTCCACTTAGAAAATTCATGAAAGGGAGAATGAAGGAAATGGGATTTGCTGTGGAACACATGGTCTCGTGGGCAAAGCTTCCAATTTTGCTAATTCTATCCGTGTCACAGGCTGCTGTCTAGCTCTGGATAACACTCTGTACTCAGCAGGGTTCCTTTCCTCTTCACTTCAACCTTACTACACCAGCTACAATTGGGCTAAATTCCTTCTCTGTGGATCCGGAAACTGGATGAACAAATGTCATCTCCAAATTGCATTTCAAGTATTTTCAGCAGGCAGTGCTTCAGGTGCATGATTGCTTCTGAGCTGGAATGTCTTTAAAGGTGTTAGTAGCAACAGTGATTCATTGGAGATTTTGGGGGGGGAAAAGGAATGAGTGTATGTGAGATAAATGATAAAAATATGCCTGTATACCAATGCTGGAAGGTTTTACAGGTGAAAGGAATTATTCTCTTGGGGTATTTGGCACAAGTAGGTGACACTTCAGTGTTCCAGATATTGTAGTGACACTAGGAAAAGATGATCTCTGTCCTGGAAAACTTACTGTTGAGCAATTTGAGAAGAGATGAAAATTTCATCACTTCGTTGTATTCAAGGATTAAAAATGTCTGTGAGGATTTTAATTTATCTAACAATCAGCAACCATGTTAGACTAATAATTAATGCAGATTTAGGCTGCATGATATGTTCTATATGTCTGTGTACCCTGAAAAACTCTGCTGTCTGACGAATCATATTCAGAAATGGTATTTACACTGAGATTAAAAAAAGAATTTCCAACAGAAGGGGTTTCCTAATAGTGCCAAATTTCGTTCTGGAAGTCTTGATAAACACATTTGGAGTTCTTCATCACAAAGGTACTGACAAAATACCCCGAGGAGGATAGAGGAGAAGAATGGATATTTGGCAGCCAGGATTTGATCATTATTTACAGTTAATAAATCAATTCAGATTGAGGTTAGAATCAAAGAACCAAATGTTACTTACTTCAAAGGCATTCTCACTGTTACTTCAGTTGCAGTTGGACTAGAATTTTGACTCACAATTTTTGCTTAGGTTTTTTTTAATGTACATGTATGGATCAGGAAAAAGAACAGCCTATACTTCAGACATTGAAAGAGGATGCCATGGTAAGTCAGATATGATCATTATTATGAACACATGGAGATCTCATTAGAGTTTTGTGGTTTTTGTCCTACACTGTTTTGTAAATAAAAAAAAGCTATAAAATCTTTGTTGGCTTTAATTTATTAGATTTTCAGGAACTATTTATTATTAGAATTGGATGTTATAGTTTCTTCAAGCCTCTTATTACTGTCCTAAAACAACCCAATGATCCTTAGCAGATAACTGCTTCTTTGTGATATATGGATGATATGTGTACAGGGAGAGATTATGTTTTTATTGTACCAATTGATACATTTTGGAAAAGCAGGGGGGAAGAAAAGCAAAGCAGGGATGAGTTGAGGTGCTTAACATCTTATTCTGGCCTTGGATCTCAATACGTGCTGTTAATTCCTGGAGAAGCTTCCTCCAAAGTAAGATGGAGTAAGGATGACATCAAAAGCAATCTGAAGTTGGAAACAGGCTACTTTTTACTTTCTTCTTCTTAAGCAGGTGTTCTTCACTCTACTGCCATTTGGTGATTTAACTTACTGGTAGCAAGATGCATTATAACATCTTATACTCTTTCCAGTTTCTTGTTTTAGAAAACAGGTATGTTCTTCGCTGCTCATTAAAGACTGTATTACACTTACCTAGATTTAGAAAATGCTTTTAAAGAAGTGCATATGTTTTCCTGAAGAAGTACAGCTCTGAAATTCTGAAGATTTCTATAGAGCAATTTTTGACTTGCAACATTTCATGACCTGTCTGAAATCCATCTTTTCTGTCATGTGTTTCATTCCATATACCTTCTTACTAAATTAGGCATATGTCAGTCACTCTTGAATAATTTACATTAATAATTTATGAATCCTCTTTTGACCAGCTCCTGTAATCTCTCTAAATAGCTAAATGTGTATAAGAACTTGATCATTAAGAATGATTAAACTGAACTCCCTTTTTGTAGTCCATAGCTACTAGTTGTAGTGCAACACTGCAGACTCTTCCTGGGACTCAGATTAAGAGTGGTGCAATATTGTTTCATTCCAAATTGGAATCTTTAAAGCATAAGACAAGGTTTGTGTTGCTGCAAAGATAAGCTTTACATGTACATTGCTCTTATAAATCTGGTTTTAAAGAAGGATTTGGGTTAGCTTTTAAAAGAAGCTTATTATCTAGCATACTCTTAACACTTATTGTTGAAAAAAACCCAACAAATAGAAATAGTATGCATTATGTAAATTTGCTATTTATAGAAGTGTACATAACTTGCCTAATTCCTTTCCTCTCTTTTTATGTGCTTAGTCAATAGCAGACTATTAAAATGAAATCAGCTTTGTATGAAAGCTTTGTGGCAGAAATTTACCTCTATTACTGTTACTGCCAGTAATGTCAAACATGGATGTGGACCTGCAAATGAACACAGGGCTATATAAGTCCAAGAACATAGCAGAAGTATGGATGGCAGTTGGACATATTCAATGACAGTTTTCCAGGAAATCTGGTCCTATTCTACATGGGTGAAAATCTAACCCAAGTATCAAGCTGATGAAGTTGGAATTACCAGGCTGTGTCTTCATCCTGCTGTCCAGATATTTGGTTAAGTAAAATGAATTTAATTTTAATGTGTTCGTTAACTGGCTCTCAGCTCCTTTCGTGAAGTCAGTGTTTGTATTTGTTCTTTGCTAGCTCATGTGTTTCAGATTTGGGGTTCTTCAGTCAGTGGTGACATCTGATTTTGAATCTGTGTCTTGGCCATTCCCCCAGAGCCATGAAGGGTTGAATGTTTTTTGTCATCCCATATTTCCAGCTCACATTGCCATTTTGACTGTGAGATGGAATTGTCAGTAGCATCCCTGCAAGCTTTTAGTTTGCTGCTTGTAGTAATTTCAGTATTGATTTTGTTACATAAGTATCAGTTTTGTATTTCATGTGAGTGATATTTTTCCTTAGTTCTTGACTACCAAATAGTGGGTTTCAGTCCTTGTGAGTGAACTTGGTCAAGATGTAAATTTTGACACTCCTCTAAGGCTGCTGGGTTTATCAGTAATTATCCTGCACTGATTAGTTTTGCCTTGGAGAAAGGCATCTACAGCAGAAGTGTTGAAATGATAACTCTTTCTAAACATGATTAAAAAAAAGAAGCAAAGCTCTCTTAAAACACTGTCATCAGGAAAAATCAGTTTCTTATGCAGGTAAATAAATGTAATTTGAATTGGAGACTGCTTTCACTGGTAATTCCCTAGTGTTCACTAGCAAATATGACAGCAGTTGAGGGAAGAGTTATGTGTTTACATCCTTCAAGATGTATATTTCATAATCAGAAGCAGCAAAACTCTGCTAGTTGTTGTTTAGTTGGATGTAATGGCTGTGTATGACATGCTGCATGTTACTGCACTGAGTTCCTTAAAACTAGATTTGAATGTATATGTCTATTTTGTATATACATATCTGCATCTGTCTGCCTTGGAAAGGTGATAGGCTGAGTTGAGTGTATTTGGACAGTATCTTTTAATTAACTGTAGTTACTGTGGGTAAGTAGACTATTTTTTATATATAATACATGCTATTCAACTTGGAAAAAGCCATTCAAGAGAATGCTGGAGCCTGATGCAGGATGTAAATCGTGTAAGATCCTATGGTAGCACAGCATGCAGTGATATACATCCAATACTTTCCATAAGGGAAGGACTGGAATTATCTGAAATGTGAGAAAACCATAATGGTTTATCTCAGTGAAGCCTTGAACTTCTGAAAGTAGCTTCACTGATACCAATGCTGAAAAGTGATATGATTTTTTTGTGAGTCGAAAGTGCATACTGTTAGATGATATGTATAGTCATTGAAGTAATTATTTACTAAGGAAGCCATATGAAATGTTAATTAAATAAGAAACAAAGTGATGACATTTAAGATAGATTGCATGTTCATCTCAACATTAAAAAAACCCAACAAACCAATTGAACATACTGCTGTTTTGAAGAAAAATATTTTTGCCATTTTTGAAACTTGTGCCTATATTGGTCATAGATAAAATTAGATTTATAAATGATGATTCTTCCAAGTTGGAATCCTTTCAAGTACATATAATTTTATTTTGGATCAATAATTCAGTTGTGCTTGGAATAGTTTGAGGGTGCATGTGAAGCTTTGGTAAGTGCTATACAAGTCTGCATCTCCATGAACTGATCCCAAGCTGTCCTGACATCTCTCATCCTTTAAAAGGGAACAAGCACAGGTAGGTCAGTAAACATTGGCAATATTCAGCACTAGCTATCAACTGCTGTCGTGATGAAATATTCTCTCTTGGCAAGACAGTGTTAAATTAATAAACTTTTTTTCTGTTCCAGGTGTCTCTAAGAACATTTTAGATGTCAGTGTTTGGTAATTACTGCATACATACTGTAGGTTTCAGATTGAACGCTGGCTTTTGCATACAGGAAACTAATGGCCAGGTGTGTTTAATTTCCTCTTATGGTGGCATCTGTCACTCAGAGTGTCAAAAATACATTATATATGCCATAAACAAAATCAGCACTAGGATGATTTTGATGTCAGTGATATGACATGCTTAACTTTGCTTTCTTTCAATTTAAAAACTTTTTTATTTATGATTTAATGCCCCCTTTTTAGCTCCACTGTCTTCCATGCAAATTTGGTTTCATTCTGAGTGCAGCAGCATAGGACTAAAGTAAAAGAAAAAAATACTTACATTGAAGAAATGAAGATTAAATGTTTACATTTCCCCATTTTTAGAATATGTTTTTCTTTTTTATGCATAATATCTTGTACTTGAGCCATGGTAGGTTGAGAATACTGTGCTGAAGTTGTTGGAACCTGAAGATAAAAATAAACTGAAATATATATCATTTCATTAATGTTACTGGAGAACAGAAACCATGTAGTGTCTTCTTTTAAATGACAGGGCGTTCTTGCTGTGACTGCATCTCAGGTTCTTTTCTGCTTTTCCTGTTGTCCCATCAACAGCCATTGCTGGTGAGTCCAGCTTCTCCCCCATGACATTGCCTTGGCTTTGACTTCACTGTGCAAGTCAAGAGATGTCACAGCCAGTCAGATTAAGGAGCTGTCTACTCTGGAAACCACTCTGCACAATGGGCAGTAAATGATGCTTAAAATAATCCAAGCAGTAAGTAGCAAAGTACAGGATCACCCTTCCTTGGAGTGCCTGTGTTTGTGTCTAGGCACAAGCTGCAGGAGAGCCCTGGAGCCCTGCAGGCCCCTCTGGCAACTCCTTACAGGCTGCAAGTTGAGCAGCATGGAATGGTGAGTTCCCACCTGCTGGCTGAGGTGCCAAAAGTGACCAGTTCATGGGAGTAGTCACCTCCAGAGTGCAGATTTTAACATGCACAGCTAGACTCTGACTTCTGTCATCCTAGTCTGATCTGATCATATTTATTGAAAAATGAGTTCTGCATCTTAATTATGGAGTTTGTATTAAAAGTACTTTTTTTTTTTTTTTTTAAATGTGCAGGTTAATATTTCATATAAACATCCAAGTTTAGTGAATTGTAGTCTATTTAGTTTCCTCTTCTACACTCCTGTCTCTTTCTAGAGAAGCATTAAAATCCTGGATATGCCCTATATTTACCAGTGATTTTGAAATGCAAATAAGGATATTTTCTATGAGAAAATGAGGTGTACAATTGCCCATCAAGTTTAGTTCTTCAGGGAAAAAAGTGTGGGTTTAAAAAAGAAATTGTTTCTTTATTTATAATTATTTTAGCCATTAGGATCTGAAAATAGGGTTTATCTGTTTCATGGTAGAATAAGATAGCATAACTCCAATTGATTTCAGAGGGACCAAGGTTGCCCCAGAAAATTCCACCCTAATTCCAGTTAAATATTTTGTTCTATTGCAATCCTGCTTATAAGGATATGCTTATTTTGTGGTATTCCGAGTCTATCAAGCATTAATAAAGGCATTTCCAATTTTTTAAGGAAGCAAAGACAATTAAAATCCATGGTTTGTAGTTACTTATTTTATTTATTTATTTATTTGTTTATTTATTTATTTACCCTGTTAACTGAAGCTGGAAGATTCATCTGCACTGTATAGGTGACTCAAGATACTTCTTTATTTGTAATTATATAATATATATGGTTAAATCCTCAGCAAAAATTACTCCATTCGAAGAGTGAAATATTGTGTAAAATGAGTGTGCAATTATTTGCTTTAAGAAATTAAGAAAAATAACACTGGCTTTAGATCTTAACCCTGAAAACACTACTGTTGTCTTAGGGGTTTTTTGCATAACAGTATAATGAAGTGTGTACAAGTGTGATATTAGGGTACACTTACAGCACTTTAAACCTTAGCTGGCCAATATCTGCTGTTCCCCCAGTGCTTGTGAGGGCTCTGATGTCTCCCAGTGCAGGGAGAGGCTCCATGGAAGCTCCTGCTTTTCCCAGCAGCTGCGGTGATGAACTGCGCCTGGTTTGGAGAGCTGATGGCAGCTGTTAATACTATTACAGCCAGAGACTTTATTGAAGGGAAACATTAGCCAGTAACTGGGAGGTTTCTGACACAGGATTACAGAAAGCTTCCTGTTAGGAAGGAGAGCAAAGAGAAATGGATTTGAACCCATTAGTATCAGAATTACGTGTCAAAAAGCTAGAGCAGAGTTCAATTTATTTCTGCAATAAAGTGTAAGCCAGAGATTGACTTGACAATTATTTTACCTTACATTGCTCTTGGTTGTTCTGAGATGACTATTCCAACATCAAATCATCTTGTTTGGACATCTTTTACTGAATAACATTCTAGTCTAAATATGCATTCTGTAATGCGGGAGCTAAAACTCGGAAGGTTTTTCAAGTAGAAATGAGTTTTTTATTACTATTTTTACTAAAGGATGTATATACATTGGAACGTATTCAGTACAGGATTTAAAATGACTGCATGTGTTTCTGCTAAATCTGGTGTGTGTGTTGTTGAATAGAGTTTACATTGTCATTGAAAGGATAATCTTTCTGAAGCTTTTAGTAGCTTGGTATAAGCAATATATATAATCTGCCCCTAAACATTTGTCTTTCCTAAGCCAGGCACTGAGCAGGGCTGTTGCTTCTGTTCATCAGTCTCCTTCTTTCCTAAGAATTTTCCAAGATGAGGGCAAATTAGACAACCATTTCCTTAACTATTATTTTCAACTTTAAGAAGAATATTTTTATCAACATTACCCCTTTTCATATATACAGCCCCCACCTGAACACTGAGGACCATGATTTCAGCTCCCTAACCTTGCACATTTTAACTGCCTTAGACTGGAATGGTAATCTGGATGAATCTTTCTTGTCTTGAAATGATGATTCTCTACTGAATGCTGATTTCATTTTCTACTTGTGTTGCAGTAGTTTTGAAGGGTGTTGTGTTAATTGTTCTTGTATCACCCTCTGAAAACTCAAATGAAGCTTCATAGGAAACTCGTAATGCATTTTTTCTAAGTAATCTATCTGACCTGTGTGTGGATTCTCCTGGCAGGTTTGCATACACCTTTGCATACTTGAATGCAGACTGTGGCATTATCAGGGGTGATCCAGGGAAGGAGGATGCTGCTTCACTTGTAGTTTGTATTCTGATCTGAGAATTCTGGGCAAAACAAATCCCAGTGTCAGAGGGCCAGAGAGCACTGCAGGCTTCGTGGCAGGACAGGCTTGCCCCTGAAAATTCCACATTGATGCTGAGAACCTCCAGTGATAGATTTAGATTCGCCTCAATAGCCAGATTAAACAGAATATCCTTCCTGGCAGGCATGTGGAATGGCAATTCCATGGGTTTGGAATAGTCAGGATGAAACAACAATAACTGTTCCCTGTGGGTTGTCTCTTCCCTATGGCTGCAGAAGGACCAAACACATTTCTTAGGTGCAGAGGTTAATAAAGCTACAGAAGTAGGTGAATTGTTATTTTACATGGATTCTATCTGTTTTATCCCCAAACTAATTTGATTAGTATGTATTTATTGATTTAAAGCCTGCTTGTTATAAACATCAGCCTATAAAAGACATTGTGTGTATGCAGGAAGAGAGGGCTTGTTTTTTTTTTTTTTCCCCTGGAATTTCTCATGCATAAATACAAATGAATATTCTAAATATAAATGTTTGGCTAGATTATTCTTCAGAGACACATATTGATTTCTGTTGTCACTCTTCAGTGAGATTTAGTGTAGATTACTAGGAAATCCTTTCCAAGCACATACTGAAGAAAGTGTAAAATACGATTTCCTTGACAGTCAGTGAAAAGACACAGAGTAGATGTTAACAAATTAACTGTGTTTACTCCATCTTCACCAGTGTAAGTCTTCCCTCTTCTAAAAAACTCAACTCCTCTGATGCTTATATTATACAGGTCCATATTGTGCTTGATGTGCTAGAAAGTATGTTTCCAAATTCATAGCTTAGCAAAAAGTGAAGCTTTGCATTTCCTGGTTTTTCTGTGTGGATCTAAATGTGGAGCTGTGGCTCTCTCACCATGGTGGGAAGTGCTGTATGATTTTGCAGTTTAGACTATTCTGTAATGCAAGTAGTAGGAGTCTCATGGTAAACTATGTGGTGGCCAAGTTTAGTCCAAAAATATGTTCCATTCAGCTTTCTAATAAACCTGAAATTCAGAAATTGCTCAATGCTCTAGTGGGCTTGATAATTATGTATTATTCTGATTTTATACCTCAGTGGTTAAATGCAAATATTGTTCCACAAATAAGATATTTTCCTTTTTTTTTCCTCTTCCTTTGCTATTTAGATGGTACAAAATGTATTTCAACAATCCAGTCAGGCTGCAGGTTAACCTAGGAAGAGTTTGTTTTTATAAACCATGTAATTTTATAGATATCTAAGAAAATATCAAGTGTTAAGTCTTAGTCCCTTCTTGGTTTTGAACATTTACTAGGAGATTAGAGAATAACAGAATATTCTTAGATTAGCTGGAAAGAACTTCGCAAAACATGAGTATCTGACAGAGCTTTTTTTTTACCCCCCAAATATTTATTGGAAGATTTAGTTCAGTCCATTTCAATTAAAACAAAGAAACCACACATAGTTGAAAATATTTTGATGACTGCTGTCACCTCTCTCTTCTAGTCATGGTCTCTTGTGTAGTCAGCTTGTTTAGTTTGCAAGTAACCCATATAAGAAATGCAGTAAATAAAACACAGTCATTCTTTTTTGAAAGTAAGAACTAAAAATATGTCATGCAACCAGATAAAAGCCATATCCCATATCAGAAAATAAGAAATAAAATAGCTGTAGTGTACTGGAAAGGAATGCTGATTTCTGTAGGTCAGTTGTATTTCTAACTGGTAGTGATCATGTGAACAGAAATTTAAGTGGTTACTTTAAAATTTACATAATATTTGAATGTCTTGCAAGCACTGGTAGATATCAGTGTTGTGCTACTTGCTATAGAGAAGTGATAATAAATATCAAGTTCATCGAAGAATTCATAACGGATTATAATCAACAGCTACAAAACCTGAATAATTTTTGCTTTCTTGGCAGTGGGGTATTGTTAAACTATATTAATTTGGTTTGTAAATACTTTAAACTATTAATATCACGTTGCTTATAAAGTACCACTAATAAATGTTTGGTTTATCAAATACTTTTTAATTTATAGGAGATGACACTACAGCATTGCTGTACATTTCAGTATTTTAATAAGATTTAAACCATATTTTCTATCCACCGCTTTGTTCTGTACATAATAATAATAATACATATTATTCTATACATGATAATAAACAGACATGGAAGCAAAACTCAGCTTCTGCTCTTTCAAGGGAACAGTGATGCCTGTGGTTGTATATGGCTGGTAGTAAAATAAAAAATATTAAAAGTAGACACCTAAGGATTTTCATTTTCTTAAAACATTTGGGAGTATTTGGAATTTGGCTTTTTAATGCTCTGTCTCTGATGTACTTCAAAGAAACTAAGCAGAAAGACTTGGGGAAAATATTAATCTTTGTGGTAAAGCTGGCTTTATAAAAAGCCAAGCAAGCAAAGGCATTTTAACATAATTTTCTCCTGACTTAAACAATCTTAATTGTATCACTTTGCCAAACCGTGTTCCTTTGCATGAAGTGTGTGCAGGAGATCCTTCTGAATTTGCATTTTCATTAGATTTAGCATGCAGCACCTAATGCCATAAATTTGTTTTTGAAACTCTTTAATTCCCCTGAGTGTTCCAACATATTGAATGCTATTTGCTTCGTATTATGTTGGCAGCAAATCTGCAGTGAAAATGCTGTCAATATATATTCATAGCTAACATTGTTAACTAAAAGCAATATTGTTTTTCTATTGTAAGCTGTCACAAATGTTTGGCACCCTGTTGTGTAAGCCAAAAAAAATGTCAAAGAAAGGAATGAATATTTTTGAAGAAAAGTGCAGTGATAGTGTCTAGTTTTCTGTGTGAAAATGCATTTCTGTTTGTACAGACCTTTACAATGTATAAAATTGTATTTTGTAGTAATAAAAAGTTAGAATATAGTGAGAACATGGAGACTGTTACAGATACTCTATTAAATGATAGGAGCAGAGGCAATGATACAGCCATTTTATTTTCCAGTGTAATGTTATGCTTATCACTTTGTAAAACATATTCTACTAAATGCAAAGATAATTTTATTAAAAGATGTACTGCATGTGTGGAAAATGAATGAGAAACATTCTGTTTGTTGCCTGTTTTTGAAGATGAAGTGTATAATTAACAAAAACAAATGCAAAATGTTTAACAGTGTAACAGGGACTATACTCACCTTTGGTAGGTCACACTAGTTTTGTTTCTTTAAATGGATATATTCCTTTTCCTAGTCATTTATTCATTTGTAATGAAACTGTTCTAGCTTTGTATCTACTATGATAATATCTCAAAACAAAGTATTTCAGAGAACTTCTGTGCAGAGAAATGTGTGTAAGAACAAAAAGAAAAAAAAATCTGCCACACAGATAACAGTGTTGGTGTGAATAAATAATAAATGGCCAGAAGTCACAGTAAGAGGAATGACAATCTTTTTGTGCTACTCTTGCAAATATGTTAAGCCAGAGAACTTGTGACCTAAGCAATGTAAATTGAAACTTCTAGATGAGCTGGATAAAACAAGCACTGCAAAATTCCCCTGCCACAAGCTGCTTGACTCCAGTATCAGTTCAACTAATAGAAGGCAGAGAAACTGGGTGTTTGAGCCCTGCCCATGGCTCTCACTGAAGTATCAGCTTCACACACAGAGTTTTCTATAATCTCAGCTGTCCAGGGTAAAATTTCTAGGAAACGTGTTTTTTTTGTTTTTATTTTTTTTTGGAAAACCTTACTGATTGAATACTCAACGGAGTGTCCAAAAAAGAAACTGAAATAGTCTAGTCTACTGTTCAAAATACAATTACTGGTGAATCTGGTGGAGCTCTGTTTATCATCCAGCAGCCTGTTGGCAGTACATGCTAATGTGCATAGACTTCTGTGGTGCTGGCACACAGCTCAAATCCATACTGCCTGATCATAACACATGATGCCAATAACAGTTTAGCTTTTCCTTCCAGCTGATTTCACCCCTCTGCTTCCTAATAGCCTTCTGCTTTCTGCACAGATCTATACTCTGCTGGGGCAATACAGGTGCCACAAGTGATTACAGAAGGTGCCTCTTATGGACTCACTGTTTGCAAATGAAAACCAAGTAATTTTGGAAAAGAAATTTTGAGAAGTGCTAAATTTCTGTTGAGTTTCCATTGACTTCAGTGTGATTTCAGTACTATTGGCACCATGGAAAATTGTCCCTTACATTCCCTTGCACCAATCTCTGTACATTCTCTCATGCACTTTCAAGTGAGATTGCATAAAACTTCAGAGCTTCCTGCAGTGATAATGGAACAACAAGGTATGGCAAGTGTCTTAATTGCAGTATATGCTGCAAATATCTGAGCATTATGAGGCTGTTCACAGTAAGTACCTTTGACACTATTTCTTTTTATTGTCTCCAGTAAAGAAATGATGAGAGGCAGATTTTTTCTGTTCAGCTGTCTGGGATCATGTTCTTATGTCCATTCTGAGAAGACACAGGGGAGTCACCACCCATAAACACAGGACTTCTTTTCTGTGATCTTCCCAGAAGAAAAGATTCTGTCAGTAATTACTTTTTTTCTCTCAGAAACTGTAAATGTGATAGATGCCTTAACACAAGGAATGTGAGGCACAGGGGACAGAAGTATCAAAGAATAAAGGCCCATGGTGATGACTCCCCTGTAACTGATGTTCATGGCTCAGTTACACAAATCATGTTCTGGACCTGGGCCAAATACTTAAAATGCTTTTCTAATGACCATATTCTATCCCAGTCTCTTTTCCCCTGTTCTCATAAATTTTGTCTTAAAAGCTGAGATAGACCTGATGGCAGATACTGCTTTTGAGTCTTTGCCGGGCATTATGTCATAAGGTATGTCAGTGATGTTTAGAGATGTTCTAGGTGAATGTCCAGTGCATTCCAGTCTGAGAGGATGTGTCCTGCCCTTGTATTCAGTTTTTATAGGTGATTCCAGCAGCTTGGGTGTGATCGCAGCTAATGTGTATCTGGAGATGCAATGTGCTTGGACAATTCCATTCACATGTGAAGAGTATTTTTTCAATACAATAAAAAAACCTTAGCATTTCTTAAAGAGCTCGGTGACAGGGATTGCGAATATTGAACAGGAGATAATACTGTATCATACAGACAATTGACAAAATGGCCTAGTGGTTTTCATCTGGAATTTGTCTCTTTTTTTTTTTTCTTAGTGGCAGAGTTGCAGGGTGTTTCTAATACTGTTTATCTTGTTTTGACATAACAGTTTTAATCATGGCTGTATCTATTTTCTACAGAGTGTCTTGAATCCTAGAATGTTCAAGTCTGGTACAGGTGTGGATTAACTGTGCAGCTGATCCTGGTGGGAAGCTGGGTGTTCCTGTGCCTCGTGGAGAAATGCACCCTTGTAGAATTCTCAGAAATGTTTATGAAGCTTTAGAAAGCTTTGCATTATTTTGCTTGGCTGATTTCCATCAATTCTCTCTATTGTTAGAGTTCCTTTGATTATTTTCCTTAATATAGAGTGTGCAGGGAGCCTTATTAGCCATTTTACTTTTTTTTTTTTTTTTTACTGTTGATTTGTTAGAAATTAATTTAATGCTGCAGGAGGAATGGAGATGTGTAAACAGAGTTATTAATCATGAACCTATCTTTGTTTCTTTGGCTTTTTCACATGTGGTTGTTTAAACACTTCCTTCTATTACCCTTATCTGAAGTAAAATAATAAGAAAATAATAAAAATCATTGTTTAATGCTTGAGAATTTAGACTGTTGCTTGTGCCCCTTGGCGGAATTGGTGTCACAGAAAAGAGCAGGACATCTTGGAACTTTTTCTGATAGCCAGAATGCTGCTTTTACCTGCTGAGGAGATCCTATAGAGGACTCCTCCAAGATGTGGTACCCACTTGTACTGGAAGAAGTGACTTGGTATTCTCCAGTGGGTGGCTATTGCAACACTGAAGCATAAAGACTGAGAAATTAATAAAGTAAATAAGGCAGTAAATCTAGAGCAAAGCGTCCTCATTCCTTGAAATGAGAGGAGCAGTATTAAGGAGCACAGATGAAACAAACCAGCTCTTATCTGTGGTGAAATCTATAAAATGTCTTGGAATGCTCAGGGGATCTTTAGATGTAGCATTATTTTCTCTCTCTTACGGACAACTTGACCACCCTCAGTATGAATTTTTCATGATTTTCCTGACCCAGCAGTTCTTGCCTGTGGAGAGAGTAATACAGTATTGATTTGGGTGTTAGATTTCTGCCTTTTTGGCCACAATAGGATTTTTGTAACCTAGAAACCTCAATCCCTGATTACTCATTAGAGACTTGAACAACTTTTCTTAGATCTGGAATGTATAAGAATAATCACTTGGTTACTTTTGTCATAGGTGGCCTTTGTAGTGGAACTTCAGCTCCTCTGGGTAATGAGTGTGGTGTTATTAAGCTTTCCTGATTGAATGGGCACAAGTAGGCCTTCAGATTGCAAAAATACTGTTGTCTGTTGAACAATTAGTGTGTTTGCAGCAGAATTACACTGGTGAATGTGCTTATTTAGAAGCATACCCTGAAACAGTAGAATAAATAGGGGTCTGTCCTCCTGCAGTCATCCTGGCATTGATGTCTTGGTGACTTATTTTCTCTGCCTCTTGGGCATATTAGAAAATTGAAAAGAGGCCATGATGTTGCTATTTCTCATTTAAACTGTTGGTTTTTTTTTTTTGTTTAAATAAAAAATCCATATCTTACATCCTCTGAAAACTTATTCTCAGCATTGCCATGGAAACAAGATTTTTAAAAGGGACTTAACAGAAATTTAGCAGCAGTTTTTATTTCTTTGTGATTCATACTTCATAAAAATGCAAATGTCACACTAATCCATGTTTTACCTTAATATTTTATGCTACCATTTAGTCTTAATTGGTCTAATGTTTTTCTTAATTAAATTTTGAGCTTCTTTGAATGATTTTAAGATTGTACTGTGGACCTATCAAGCTTTAAATTTTGACTGTGTGACACACAATTTAAGATACTGTCATAGAAGAGAATCAATCGTTTCAACCTGTAATCACAAGCACAACAAAAGATAGAAAAGATTTTAAAAGCCTTTTGTCCTGACTGGAAATTTCTTGGCCTTCAAAATCTGGATTTCTAGTGAAGTATCACAGCAAAATGCACTTTATCATTTGTTTTCACTTTATTCCCTCTAACTATATGAAGATGTTTAGAGGATAAATTGCATTGCTTTTCAAAACAAAGCTTTATTCATAGTTCTCTTAAGAGGGGCATTTTGATTATCCAAAGCCACAGTGTGTGCATTGTATCATGGGTCAGCACGTGTAGATAAACTACAGTAATGTACCATTTTCTTTGGGTATAAACATGCAGTTGTTGATAATTTTGGTTACATCCAGGTTTATCTCTAGTGAGCTTGATTTTATCTCTTTTCCCCTTCACATCTAGTTTAAAGCTCTTTCAGTGAGCCCTGCTAACTAGGTGCAGTGGTGGTGTAGAAAGGCAAATGTATGTGGCTTTTGCTTTCAGTGTGTTTCAGGTCTGGCAAAACATCCAGTTAAATCCTGTCTGCTTCTACCAGTAGCTTCCATCACAGTCAGTGGAAAGAAAGAAAAAAGAAGTGGTGTGAGCACCATGTACAGTAATGGCCTCCCTCAGAAATGGTTAGTGCTTGCAGCCTGAGCAGTAGAGATGATGGATCTCTCAGCTCTGAACTGTAAATGAACTGCAGGGCCCCTTTTGATTGTATTTTTATGCATGTTTGCAACATGTAAACCAAGCAGAAGGAAATTAATGTAAAATTATGCTTTGCTGTAGAAAAATAAGCATAGTCACAGAAAAGGCAGAAATATAAGAAGGTTTCCACCTTGATGACTTCATTTTTTAATTAAGAAACTATATTTTTACACCTTTAATCTTATTTATGGTTTGATCTGTACATTCTCAAGACTTAGACATATATTTTCCACTCTCTGCACACACCGTACTCTGAAAGAGTGTGTGTCACATGATAAAGAGTCACAAACTGCATTTGAAGCTGAATTTTATGCAGTTTTGTACTGAAATTGAACAGCATCAGATGTTTATAAAAAAGCTCTGGCTAAGAGGTAAGTTTTTCCATCAGATAATGACTGTGTGACTTTGATCCCTTGGTAGCAACCATGGAAAAACGTTTTAGTTCACTTTGTACTGTTTAGTGCAAGTGAAAAATAAGTATGTTTATTGCTGAAATGTCAATTATTTAAACACATCAACCTATTAAGTAAATGTATCATCATTGCCCATACTACAAATGCATTTAAAAGCTGAGAAACAGGCTGGTCAGGTTCCCAGGGCTGCCACTGAGACTGAGATGAGTAAACAGCCAGTCCTGCAGCCCCAGCACTGCTGGCCCATTCCTGCATGTCCAGGTTATGGGCATCTTTGGGAAGATCAGTGCTTGACATTCTGCTTTAGGTTGTAGTTACCACAAGAAAAGGCAGAGTTGTTCTAAGTATGCTGCTGAGGAGCACTCACACAATGTGCATGTGCAGAGATGGTAGTTGAGAGCCCAAAAAAAGTATTTGAAAAGTATCTGCATCTGACTTTTATACTGAAACCAAGAGAATTGTTCAGCAGTGTTTTTTCTCTACAGACACTATTAGTAATCCCACGTAATTGACTCCATCCCTATTTATATTACTTGCACTGTGCTACTTGTAATGCTCAGCTTTTCCTTTTTTAAGTAACTGTTGCTTCAGCCTCTCTCTAAAGATGAGAAATGTGTCTCCAAGTTAACGAGATTCCTATTTTACTTAAATAAGTCAAATATTCAATATCTTTCTGTTGTTTTAAAACATAATTGCTATGAATATGTTCAACAGTTTGACTTTGGCTCCTCATCCTGTACTCTCTAATTGAGCAAATTAATTAAAAATTGGTGTTGAAAAGTATATGAGCAGAAAAGTGAATGAGCAGACTAAGTGCTTGATGTCAGAAATAAAACTGTAAATGACCATAATTATGTTTCACCTTCCTATTTGCTGATTTTTTTGGGCATAAGCATTTAGTTAGTTGTATGCAATAGAGTGTCTTCAACAGTTTCATTTGCACTTTGGTTTTTAAGACGAGAGGAAGGGTAAAAGAAAAGTTAATGACTAGATAATGATTTCTTTCTGAAAGGCTGAGCATGATTTCTAATATTCAATTTGCAGAGCATTAGGGTAGAAAACACATTTCTGACCAGATTTTTGTAGTTGTACTTTATTTGGGAAGAAATTCTCAACACAGAAAATGAGATATCATTTTGACTCTAGGTGCCAGGGTGTTATTCCTCCATACATGGTATGGTATGGCTTAACAGCTTTAAGCAACGTGATATGCAAAGGTGTCTTCTACCTGTATTGCACAATATACTGATTTAAGAGCCATGGATAGACTGATGATGGCTAACATTTTATTTAAAAGAATCCATATCATACAGTCAAACCAGCATGGTTTGTGTCCTTAAATTTACACAACCAATACAATACTCTTTATTTTTACTGCTAAAATGCAGTTCAATCAGCACATTGCCTATTACAATTTGGCCTTTTGAAGGATAGCTTTTATTGTGCCTAGAGAAAACCAGCTTAAATTTATGAATTTCTCATTTCTAATTGAATCCCTTTCTTGAGCATGCATGGCAAGAAATGATACAGTTATTTGAATTTATTTATTTATTTGGTCTGGGTCTTTTGCATTTTTTTCCTCCTTGCTGCAGATGAAAGTTTCTGATTTGTTTCACTTGAAAATTAAATATATTGAAAGTATTATGAATATTTGAATGGATATATTTTGGGAGTGCCTATATAGTCACACAAGTCTGCTAACTCCAGTTTGTGTGTGTGCATTTATTGGCTCACACAAAATAGCGGGTGCAAATTTCCAGTACTTTAAACTAGCTTAGAACACTTGAACTGTAATTCAAGGTTGAAATACAGTGTCAGTATTGTATAAAGAATTGCCTATGGCAAGCGTGTACTTGGATCAATAAATTATTTCTTCACTTCCATTAATATCAACTATAATCTCAAAATCATAAGATATAAAGAAGAAAGTAATGTGGATAAATTGTGACCTCTTATTTTCTTGGATAGCTCCTGAGCAGTAATGCACTGGAAGAAATAGCACTGTAAGGTTGGTTGCCACAGAAGTGTTATTGCAGGTTTCAGATTATTACTCAGCAGGAATTTTATCAAGTATGGGAAATCTGTGGAGTGTGTTTCTTTCTCATAATATTAAGTTTCAGTTGACATTCTCTGTATGGATCCTTTGAGACAACACAGATGCATGCTAAAAATTCACAAGTATTCTTAATCTTCTACTCAAATCCCTGCAAGTCTCTCTTTTTCTCCACTGTAAGTGCCCCACAGTTCACTCAGACCATTTCACTGGTGCAGAAGGTGACCTGAGGAGCTCAGAAAAGGCTGAGCATGGTCATGTCAGAACAACTGCCAGCATTTCCACAAGTGCTAACAGCTTGTCATGGATTCATGAGTAGGATATTGATAGACAAAGGTGAGTATCAAAGCAGATGCATGATTAGAAAATGCAACTAGGTAGGGCAGTGCTTGTTTAGGTGCCCTGTTAGACAATGCAGTTATTTTTTTAGTGACATGAGAACCCAACCACAAAATAAGATTAAAAAATGGCAAAATTGGTATTTCTCCCTGCCCTTCAATTGTGAAGGCTGTATGACCTCGAGATTTTTAGTCCTAAGGATTACTTAAAGGGTTTGAAAGAATAAATACCTTAAATTTGGTATAAATACAGCTATTATTTACATTATGTAAGGTTTCTTAGAATAGTAATAAGAAAAGATGCAAAAGACATTTTAAGGTTTTTTTCAGTTCCTTCAGAACTGGAATTACCACCTCTTATCAAGCCAAACATACCTATAAGAAAATGCATTCTAAACAAGAGAGGAAACTCCAGTTTGTGCAGCAGCTGCTCTACACTTTTGCTAATAACATTTAGTATCTTACATGGTGCTGAAATGTTTGGTATTTCTGGTTTTCATCCCTCCTTTTTCTTCAAATCTGAAACTTGGACTAGGTGCTTTCATAATATTATTTCTTCCAATTTTTCTATAGGGGTAAAACAATGTATATCATCAAGTAGATACAAATTCTAAAGTGAAAATAGAAGATAATTATGATTTCCAATGGGTAAAATGTAAAAAGTTGAAATAATTTGCAGAACATGAAATGAAAAATTACTGAACATACATAAACAAAAAATAATTACAACCGAGATGAACTGCTCATTAAAGAACTGTCAGGTTTAGTGATAAGTCTAATTTTATTTGACAATTTTATAAATGATGTGGGGGGAGGAATAGACCTTAAATTACATTCTTACATTGTACTAAATTGGAAAGTGCTGTATATTAATGAGGACAATAACACTTCAAAGGTACTGGAAGATTTTAGAACTGTGAATATAAGGTAATAACATTATTTCAGTTTGTATAAAAAATGACAGTATAAAAATAAGAAGCCCTTAAAAGAAAATTAAACCATAAAGAAAATGTTTGCCATATATATAAAAGCTGAAAAATGTAGAGTTTAGAAACAAACACCAAGTAATGCCTTTGCTGAATTTAAGCTCTTGATGACTGAAGAGATACATTACTCTGCAAGATTGTCTTCCTTCTGAAACTCTTCTTCCATCCTAATAAACACTGTTTCCTGCAACGGGAAAAATGTTTTCTTCAATAGCTCTCATTCTGCTTCATGATGCAAATTACCAAGGTAGAGATGACATCACAGAGTAAATTTTTCTCCAAACTTGAGGGGTTGTTTATATCTGCAGAAATCTATTCCCAGTGAATCTGCTTCTTATTGTCTTGTTGTATTTTGTTGCTTTGCCACTGCCAAAGGATGTTTCATTTTTTAATTCAGCTCACATATTGCAGGGATATTTTACACACTCATCCTGATCCTGCAAACCAGAAGGTGTGTTACTGAAGGATGAGGGATTCTTAGTTGATGTTTCACGTCGTGTCCAGGTCACCTTAGTCAAGTTTGAAGTGGCTATTTTGGGATCCCAGTCTTTCCTCTGTACCTCTCAGAGGACTGCTGGCTTTATTTCACCTCATTCCTGGGGAGGCTCTTCAGTCTGGTGGATTTCTGCCTGGCCATTCCTCTGCCTCATGGGAAGGCATATCTGGGTACTGTCTGTTATGGACACTGGGAAAGTGCCTTGTCAATCTACAATAACACTAAACAATTCCAGCCATTCAAGCAATGTGTAATTCATGTCCCTGGACTTAACCTGTGAATAGAAATAACGTAGCATTCCTGTTTTCTTTTGCTTCCTTTGGGATATTTTAGGTTTCCTTTTATTTGAGTTAGGAGGAATTTCAGACTGACAGGTCAGCAGTTTCTTCAATGGAACAGCTTTCATCTGCTTCTGCTCTGTCTTGGAATTTTCATTAGTATTTTAGTCATAGTTGGACTGCACCAAAGAAATTTCAACAATAAAGATTGGAAGCGTGGCCTTTGAAGATGAGGATCAGGCTAGATAAAATAAGGGACCACGGGGAACTTAAGCAGTACAAATGCAGTAAGGTATGACAGTGTGAACTGTAAGATTTAGTGGTTAATAACATGAAACTGTCATAAAATGGAAACCATCAATTGCAAAACATAAAGGATGAGAAATGGCTGAGTATATTAGCTGATCAGCTGTGACTGTCAGGCATCAATATGATGTGTTTATTAAAATGATCTTGAATATATTAAGTGAAGATAACACTAGTGCCATCACGAAAGCTGTCAGTAAGTCCAAGCCACTGTTAAAAAGGAATTGAGAGGAACCAGTATAGATAAAGATCATTACAATTGCAGATAAGTGCAAAGCTTGTCTTGCAAAAAATGACCAGTGCTTTGTCTAACATCTATATGTTGTGAAGAAATTGTTGCAGTTGCTGAATAAGTTGTTACAGTTGCTAATTATCTTCATTAACAGAATGCTCCTTATTTCTTGTATGTCTAGTTTCAGCTTCTAACCATTGGGTATCATTATGTCTTTTCCCATTAGAGAAAATGGCTGTTTATAACTCTCTGGCATTTTCTACAAAACTTCAGCCATAACATCCACTCTGTTGTTCTAAACCTAAAATTGCTTCAATCTCTTTTTAATTCCTTTATTCCTTGTTTGATTAGTAAAGGAAGATGGAAAACTTGTTACCCATCTTGTGCTGTCAAGAAACAGTCCACTCTCTGTAAGAACTGTGCCTATGTAGCTGGGTACTGACTTTGGGAAATAGAAGGGCATGTTTGCTTTCATGGAGCTGAGCATCTTACTGAGTCGTTAATCAGAGAGCGTTCAGTGCCCTTATAATATCATAAAAAATTATTATCATCTTAACTCTTGGATCTTATTTATATTAAATGACCTAAAATTTAAGGAAAGATTGTTAAAACATAATTATATTACAATTTGCATATTAAGTGTGTTTAGAGATATCTATATTGTGTATTCCACCAAATGGCACTAAAGTTCTCATGGCCTAGTGAATTGGGATTTTGGAATTGCAGGGCTATTCATTCCAAAGCAGTTATTTCTGAATTCTTTTATACTCCAGCTCTTGTTAGTAAATCAGTAGATTATTCTTTAATTAGTAACGCTAGAAGGACTGATGATGGATACATTATTCTCTAAATATGCAGCTAAAATCAAGATTCTGATCACTGGTGAACATTAAAGTTTATGGGACTCTTTTCAAAGATAAAAATATTGACTAGATTGCATTTTGGTTTTCTTTTCTCATCTTATTATTTCCTTGTCTTGTTAGATACCATAGGTTGCATTTCATCTGCTAACCACTAACATTTGTAATGTTGAATGACTATGCTTGTAATCTTAGTCTTGAACTACATGTCAGTCAAAGATATTTTTTCTTTTAATAAAACACCCAACAGTTAGGTCTGTAAGGCTTAATTATGTCTGTGTGTTTCACAGTCTGGAATTGTATCCTACAGCACTTTAGCCAGAAAATAGCTTTGCCTAGGACAATGGAGGATGAAAGCCACTTCCAGCCATGCCTGTTGCATTCTCCTGGTGGCCTTTCTTTATTCTCTGAATAGTCTTCTACAAAATCACCATTCACATTAATTTCATAGGAAAAAGACTTTCTGTTTTCCTTCTCTGGAGATGTTTAAAAATCACCTGGATGAACTCCTGTGCAGTCCTGCTTAGGCAGGAGGATTGGACCAGATGATCTTTTGAGGTCCCTTCCAATCCCAAATATACTGTGATGTTTGTGAGTCCCTCTGTTTCTGTTCCCTCACGTTATGTAAACCATATACATAGAGAAGGTAAAAGCACAACTTTGACTCTAAAAAAAGATGGAAAAAGAGGAATAAAAGATGCTCTAGTGATTAAATTCTCAATAAACCCAAGGTTCTTGGTTTGTATTATATGGTTTAACTCAGTCTGTGTGAGCTTGTAAATATTAGGAGCTGAGAACTGCATGTTTACCAATAATCAGTGTGAAATGAAAGTACAGAAAATCTACTCTTCAAGAAGGTTTTATTCCATGTCTTTAACTTCCTTAGCAACAACTTCTTTAAAATCCCAGTACACTCCATGGTGATTGTCACAGAATGTTCTCAACTTGTAAGAAAGTTGTGGAAAATCTCACATGAAAACAAATACCTCCCAAATGCCAGGTCTTTGGCATCTCCAGAGATTGGTCTCTGAGACTGGTACACTTCAAATAGTGAGGAAGTGCACATGAAGTAATTGTGGAGTGAGATACTTGTCATCAAAATTACTGGCAGAGCAAGAGCTATTTCTGTTTGTTTATACATATCAGTCACAAAAATGTTAACTGGAGAAAGGCAGCTTAGAATATGTAGCTAGTGTATGTACTGCAGGCAGTTGGTATAATTACTGCTTCAATTATAAACAGGCATATGTAGGGAAGTAGTTTTCTTTTTTCACTGTCATATGACACATGAAATTATTCAGTTTTTCCATAATCATTACAAGAAAAACCTTTTAAAATACAGGGTCATGATGATACAGTATTTACAATTCAGTTGAATAGAACACAGTGGATTGCTTCTGAGGCTGCTGTCCTGTTCAGAACTTGAATTATACCCTCTTTATTTTTGTTGTTGTTGTTGTTGTTGCTTTTTTCCCCCAACCTGACTCTTCTCACTTCACCAGCCAGAATAATGTACAAGTTACTCAGCAGAAATTCTGAACTGAGGACCTTAAGCCTGACAGGAAAAAAAGTAAATAAGAATTAGTGACCCTAACTGTTACTTTTCTTACTTTGCTTGAAATATCAAAAAAGACTTTTTTAGATGTCTTTAAATGGTATTTTACTAAAAATATGGTCAGAAGAATGAAGGTTGTGTGTACTTGCCATGGTTAATCTATTGAAGGAAAAAATAGTTCTCCCACATAACTGTTTCTGAGATTTCCTGGAAATGACAGACTGTTGTTTGCATATGGAGGGTGTCCATAAGACTTTGCCAGGCAGAGAAATGCCTGTGGGTTTGTTTTCAGGACACTGGACAGGTGTGGTGCTGCTGCTGCAAGATTCATATGTATACATTACATACTGCAAGTAGTCTTACTCAATATAGGGTAATAAGAGTCTGCATAGTCTGTAGAGTTAATCATATACATAGAGCAGGGATTTACTTACACAAACACTAAGTACACCTAAGATAAGAAATGAGGAGCTGGGATGCAATACAGTTGGGTAGTTTATAGCTGGTTACTCATACTTTTTGTACCTTTCAAAAAGGCTTTTGTCTTTAGCATTTTCCTTTAAAACAATCCCTTTTGTTTGTTCTTTTCTGTTTACAAATTAATCCATTTCATTTTCACTTTTTTTTCCCTCAAGCACTTCTGAGCTCTCTTCTACCTTTTTCCTCTTTGACCCAGTCTAACGACTGTGTCCTAGCCTATTTCCCAGCTAAGTGAGGCTCAAGGGTATTTGAATTCAATTTGGGCCCATCTCTACTCCAACAGCAACCCTGCTACAGTAATACCATTAGGTCTCTCAGATACTGTGTAAGGCAGCAGAACCTGGCTAATAAACGTTATTTATTTTCTGGACAAATTAACTTGTGCTTTGTTGCATTTGATGTTAAAGGCAAGTTCTCTGTTATTTGTAGATTCCAAGCACTGTGTCATACTCTGCAGAATGCTCATTTGACTGTTCTTTTTCCAAACTGATTCCCCATAAGGGAAGAAAGTTGTTTGTTTGTTAGTTTTATTATTATTCATTTAACTTGACACATTGTAGTGAATGTTGAACCACTAGGGATGACATTTTTTCCCCCATCTATGTTCTTACCAGACATTGTCTGTCTGTCTCTGAAGAGAAAAGATTCCCCACAGTAAACTGAAAAAGCAGTGGGATTCTTTTTGTTTAACAAAAGAGACTTGGTGTTTGTATGCTTTGTAAGTGAAGTGGTAGATGGGTTCACTTTATTCTTTATGTAAAACAATTCAGAAGTAAAATAGTGATGTGACAGCCAATAGAATCTGCTTTACAAATTCAACAGCAAAGCCTGTACAGTTTTAAAAAAGGAATATTTTATAAAATTTGTGGTTGGAGAACAAATAGTAGATGACACGTAATCTTGGTTTCAAAGAGCTTTTGTCCTTGCTACTAACAGTATTATCATTAATAAAATGTGGAAGATATATATATATATATATGAGGTTATATTATGGCTGATACAATAGGACTTTAACAACCACTCTCTGGGCAGTTTTCAATGGTTCACAGCCAAAAATAAAAAAACTGTTATAAGTCATTCTGTTGCTCATTGGATGTCAGAATTAATTTGCTATGTGATGACATTATTCTAGGAAAGATTATTGAGGGACAGAAGTAGATTTCAAAATGATGTTACAGTTTCAGAGAGGAAATAGCATCCTGAGATGTGTAAGCAGAAGCATAGTCTACAAGATGTGGAGAACTTTAATAGTCCTTCACAAATAAGAAAATTAATTAGTTCTTCACAACTAATTCACAAGAAAGGCCAAACCATTTACTGTTTTGCATGCTTCACTTTCAGGGAACCTCTGGGCTGACTGGAGGTAGCTGAAAGAACAGCAAAGAGGATGATCAGAAATCTAGTAGGTGATCTGCAAGGAAAACCAGAAAAACTGCAGGTTGTTAGGAAAGAACACTGATATAAACCAATAATTTTCAAGTAAGTGTTGTCCCTTGTGATAGGGACAGTAAGTGATGGACTTCAAATCTTGCAAAATATTTGGAGTGCTGAAGGAAAATTCAGGATAGGTGCTGGGTCAAGATGTTTAGCTGTAGAGGTGGTGAATCAGTAGAATGAACTGCCTAGGAAAATTGCACTGTCCATCATTTGATATTTGTGGCAGAGACAAGATCCTGTCCAGGGTGCCAAAGGAGAATCTTATTCTTCTGTGTGGCAGCTCTGAGGCCATTTGCCTTAAAACAATGCCTGTTTTCCTGGTAAATCAAACTGTAATCCATGTTGCATTTGTACTAGCAGCAAAACAGCAGAATCTTGATTTACATCTTGATTACCTCCTTTACCTTCTCATTACCTAGGGGAAATTAAATAGTTTGCATTAAAATTGGCTTGCATATAGAACAATGTAAAATATTCACAATGAAATATGTACAAACAGGATAGTGCAACCATACTTGCATTCAAATTAGGATAGGTTCACTTACTCTTGTTGACAAATGATAATAATAAGGATTAATTTATAAACCTTAATTCACATGTGGAAACCTGATTAAGGCAAGTAGCCAAGTAAAACTACTCACTTTTGGGATAACTAATAAGTTTGAGAATTAGTCTAAGTCTGGAAGCATTGCTGCTAAACTGTACAAATTGGGGCCTCCTCAGCAATGAATTTCAGGTTCCACTTAACTGAGTGTGTCCAGCATCAGCTAAGTCTGCTTGTGTTGGAAGTGATGAGCAGGCTGAACTGGATGAAGGCCAGAATAGATGCATCATCCTGATGGAACTCTGATTTGATCAAAAGCTTCATTTGTTATTTTCTAAATTTGAAAATCATGATGTGTGATAAGATTGAAGATAATCAAAGCACATCAATGTCTTGCAAAAATAGTGCTAGGCATGTGAGTCCAAAAGTTAGAAATAAGGAAATGCTGAGCTCAGATTCCATCTTTATTCTGATTCCAGGGCTATGTGTGTCTTTACTTCAGAAACACTGATTATAGGGTAGAACACACTGTATTCTCTAAGTACTGTACACATGCCTGTAAAATAATAAATGTATCATATTAAAATGTATCTGACTATTTCTTAACAATTATTTCTTTTGCACAAATACCTCTAATTTAGAACTGCTAGTACTGCTTCTCTCTAATTAATTTGAGGTAATAACTGTAGTGATGTAATGACTACATTCCTTTTTTTCCCCCTTTTTTTCCCTTGAAATATAAACAACCTAATGAAGGTCAGCTGAAAACATACTTGTATTTGAGCTCATAGTATAAAGGAACAAAATATAGAATACTTAGGACTGTAGGCATCTGAATGAAAGCTTTTGGCAGATAGAAAGTTTGAGTACATACATGTAGATCTATTGATTGAAAGGGGTCTTGCTGCCAAGGCACTACAACAGAGCCTGTCAGGGTAGCAGCAGAGTACATCAGCAATACCTGCTGGAGCAAGGAGACTAGGACAAAAGAATTAATGGACAAATCTTATTTAAGAGCTAATATAACTCAGTTTGCTTTGTGTTAAATAAGGAAAATAAGCTTATAGCTGTGAGTAAACGTGGTATGTTATTTTTTAACTGTCACTAATAATGAATCAGATTTGGGGAATACTGTTTCTTGGGTAAATATGTTGCTATTACGTAGATTTAAAATAAACCACATCTTTTGTGGAACCTTCTTTGCCAAAAGGTTGTGTTCTACTTCTAGTTAAGTCAGTAAGAAATGTGTTTTGTCCAAATCAGAGTAACATCTATGGCTTTGCCTTCAGTTTCTTGCACCTTTCTTTTTCTTTCTGTTTTCAGATTCAATCAATCCTTCTAGATTCAACAGCCCCCCCCCCCTTTTCCTCCCTGTCTTTGCTTTGCTTTTTAGTTCTTTTAGAAGTTTAGTTTAGATCTTTGTAGTTCTCTCTTCTTTGCTTCTTCCCCACTGCTACCAGGTTATGTAGGTTTTCAAGTTGCAGTGGCATAAAATCTAATTGCTTTCTGTTTAAAAGAAAAGGAAAAAAAAAGAAAAAATTTAAAATAAATCCTCTAGCCTTGAAATCGTGTTCTGAAAAGCACAAGCTGTTATGTTTCTAGCCATACAATCACAGACAGACTTTCATTATGGATGATGCTAAATTCTCAGGGCTGTACTTGAACTGTTTCTGTGAACTAAGTTTTTATCTTTAGATGTTATTTTTTTTTTCCTTTAAGAATGGAATTTTGTTCTCAGTTCACGAGATTGGAAATAGTAAACTACACTTGTCCTTGATTCAGTTTGCTGCTTCTTCATGGTCCAAATTGCCCTTCATGCAGAGCTGAGCTTGTAATATGTACTCTAGATGCTGAGTAAATGCTTTCCCTGGCTGTCCCTGGCTTACTTACTCAGCCAGTCTGAGTCACCTTCAAAACATCAAGATTATGTGTATATACACTGTAATAAATAACCACCTGCACTGAGGTAATGCAAATTGAATTTGTTGAAATATGGCCTATTATATTAAAATTTATGTTTCTATTATAATTTTTATTGTATGAAACAAATTTGTCCCGTATAAAATTACTGAGAAGTAAGAACTGTTTCTGTATATAGGAAAGCTTATCTTTTCTTGGAACTATTTAATAATAGATTCTTATCATGCACATATCTTGTAAATGCCTATTTTCTTCTGCATCCTCTTAAAAATGCATAGCTGTATTTTGTCATTCTTAAAATAGGTCAAATAACTTAATCATAATGTAGTTGTGTATGTATCCTAAATATAGAAGATTAGAGAGTCAGTTTCTTTTTGTACTTGAACCAGTTATTTTATAAATAATGTCAATGGTTTAGACATTACAGACCTAAAACATATTAATTAAAGGAATTTCAAGAGAAAATTCAGTTGTAGGAGTATTTTAATTCTGAATCCATATAAATGGTGAAGTGATGAGAATACTAGTGAGCTATGGTGAAAATAGAAGAACTTGTAATACATAAGTTCTGAAGTTGACATACCTCTAGTGCTTTGACCTGAAACAAGTTATTTAATGATCTGTATAACAAACACAATGAACAGTTATTTTCTTGAATGAAAGGAGTAAACATGAAAGAAGAAAATTTGAAATCAATTGATAAATATGCAGGCACTAAATTAGTCTTATTTCATGCTAATTCAGCCTTATTGAATTCATATCACCATCCATAAAAGCTGCTTCTGCTTCTTAAAGTAATATCCAGTATATCTCAATTAGCAATGTGTTAACCTTTCATCCAAATTGGCTAGCAAAGTGAAGCTAAATAGATTAACTATCAAAAAGGGATAAAAAAAATCTAAGAACAAACACTGAAATTCAAAATATTTTCTTTTTTAATAATAATTTTTTAAATGTCAGTAGAATAGACAAATAACATTAAACGATTAACATTCCTAAGTCTGAATATATATATACACTTTTTAATGTTGGAACTAGTCATAACTAGTCATGAATATTGGAAGAATTTTTAAAATGTTTGGTATGACTATAGGCCACACTTGCCTGTAAAGACAAGCAAAATTAATATTCTTAATTTTATAAGATGAAGTAGTTACCTGAAAAGACTAGAAAAAAATATTTTTCCTTTTTAATGTCTTTTGAATTTTAGCCTTTTAGATTATAGACTTTTAGCCATAAGATTTCTACTGGGTGTTAAGAAGTATTTTGAGACCCATATGATGTGCTGAGTACTTAATTTGTGGTTTATTTTGCATTAAACATCTGTGGTTGGTAACCACTGAAAGAAATTAGGATCTATGGTCTGAGCTTTCATTTCTAGAACTGTGGCAACATTTTTCTACTTAGTTAAAATCCAAAATTAAATCACATTTGATGAGTTAATAAAACACATCCTTCTGGTAACGTATAAAAGCTAGGGCTAAAGATAACTGTGACTCATATTGTAGTCTTTGAGTGGGGATTTTTAATCTTCTGGCATGGGGCACTCTCTCTGCATTTGAACTCTTTTTTGCTTTTCTTCTGCATTTTGTGAGTTAATCAGTTCAATACTGAGATGTTCCTTTTTTATTAATTGATCTTGGCTCTGTTTAAATCTAAGAAACTATGTGGCCTTTTTTTTTTTTTTATCACATGTAAAAGCACAACAAGACAGACAATCTTTGAGGTTCCAATAACATATGCAACAGATGCATATTATAGTGTATTTAAACTTTTTTCTTTTTTTTAATACAGCCTAATATCAGTAGATAAATTACTAAAATACTTGTACAAAAAATATTCCATAAATCACCTCGGATGGGTGATGTTTCAGTTACTGTCCCTATCGATACGTTCACTCTTGAATCCCAATTTCAGGCTTTTTCTGGGGTAATCTGAATGTGACATTTAACTTTTTTTTCCTCCTTTACTCACTAATAGAAATGGTGACTGTCATGAATGGAGGGACCATATGCTGCTTTCAAAAGGCAGCAGGGACCAGGGAGGCAGTTTATAAATGATCTGAGTAAGAAATGAACAGAGACCAATTAAGCTAGTTAGGAGGCCAAAGGTTTCAGAAAGCAAGGATACTAAATTTGCCTCCCTTCAAGTAGGATAGAAGATAGAATTAAAAAATGAGTGCTAATTTTTTTGCCTAATAATTCCTTCTTCACTTGCAACGACCAAGTAAAATATGGCTTTATCTTTTTAATACGGGATGAGGATTTGAATACTGAAAGTTGTTGCATGTCATTGAAATTGCCAGGATGGGACTGGTGGCCACTCAAAATATGCCTTTTGTCAGGAGGAAAATCTGTGCACTAAATAATGCATGGACAATTAGCACATGAATTGGGCTGCTCAGAACAGGTGATCCAGTGAATATCCAGGGCCATTTAATGCTGTTCACCCATCGATCTATTCTGACTGGCCATTGAACACCACAGGTGTGCTGGGTGCTCTGCAGACAACATGGAGATGAAGGGGTCATTCCTAGGGAATAGAAATTCAAATTTCTGGAATATGGATTGGATGGTTGGGAGTAAAATACAGGAAAAACTGAGGTGTGTGTATGGATTGGTATTTTGAGGTTTTTTTTCTTTATTTGTTTGTTGTTGAGTTTTATTTTGGTTGGTTGTTTGTTTTTTTTTTTATCATACTCAATTTATTAAAGTTTATTTCACTTTTGAGAGCTATTTTGTTTATATGATTTAGACTTTTTTTTGAATGTCTGGAAAGTATCCTATTGGTGAGAGAAGAGGATATAGCCAAGGAAGTGTTTCCGGATGTAAAGGGACCATTCAAATGCAAAACCCAGGAAGATAAAGACACAAATGGTTTATTATAGTATATAATGTTATTGATTTTATTTTAAATATTTTTAAATATTTTTATTATTATAGTATATTATTATATTACTATAGTATATTACTCT
>JANHGL010020894.1:97770-127042 GCA_024611195.1 Ceyx melanurus
CTGCTGTGGCAGGGGGGTTGGACTAGATGATCTTCTAGGTCCCTTCCAACCCCTAACATTCTGTGATTCTGTGATTCGTATTCCATAACAAATTTATATCTAATTTTTTACTACTGCAGTCTAAAAGGTCACTTTGAGTATTACAGTAAAGGTTCAAAATATGAATTAAAGAAAAGCAAGTGAACGACCAAGTAAAATATTTATTCCTCACTTTGGTCTTCATGAAATTGTAATCAGTTAATTTTTTTGTAATCAGTTACAGTGGAAGGTCTTGCAAACCAGGAAGAAGGTCTCAGAATTTTGAGTAATCTTGACAAAACGGAAGGAGTGATTCAGTAACAATCAGACCAGATCATCACTTTTGGGAAGAAGAAATAAGTCTTGAGTACAAAATGTGAAGTCACTCATTAGGGAGTTGCACCATCTGAAAGGAGGAGTGAGATAGAGAGATAAAAGCTGAATTTGCATTATTGTAATTGAATGGCAAAATCAGGAGATGCTTTCTTGCAATGTGTAACTGGGAGTGTTGTGTTTAAGACATAATTATTACAATTTACCTCAGGCTGGTGATGGTAAAATGGACAACGTGTCTTGCTTTAGGATTTACTTCAAGAAAGATACAAGGAACTTGATGAAATTTCAGAGGAGAGCAGTCTAAAAATACAGTAATCAGTGGTTCTTCATATCTTCATGTCATAGGATTTTACTTGCAGCAAAAGATTTAAATTAGATTGCAAAGGGTTTTACTAACTACAGGGATAATTAGTGAAAGGAACAGACTGTGTAGGTCATGAAGCCTATTTCATTAGAGACTTTAAAGACATTCTCATCATCTAACGAGGGATGTGTGGTCAAGATGCAATCACAGTGATCTGAGTGTATGGGGTAAATATCTGTGAAGAGGAGTTTTGGTCTGTGTCAGTCACTTTGTCAGTGTTTTTATTGTCTCTTAGGATCCCACAATTACCTCCTGTGTTTTTTCAGAGCTCTTCATTCTGCTTATTTGGTCTTGTGTTTTTCCTCTAATGACCTCTGTATTTTAAAATTTCTGTAAAAATGTGAAATAACAACAGCAAAAAGTAGCCTTATATGAGATATTAAGTTTTCAGGTATTGAAATGATGTTTCCATGAGGAGTTTGTGAAAGTTGTATAAAATGTGAGTTTTATGTTGGAACAGCTTAAAATCTGCATGCCAATTTTTTGTACTTCATATTCAGTTCAGAAAAACACTAATGTGTTGGAAGAAGTAAAGAGAAGAACTACAGAAGTAATAAGGACATGGAAAATGATTATTTTCTACAGTAAAGATCTAAGGCCATGGTGCAGCAAAATAGAAGGTTTGCAGGGAGTTGTAAATAGTTATGCTGACATCAGGGTTAGCACATTGTTTGGTTAAATGACTCCCTGGGTAAGGATTGATTAAATAATACCTAAGATTGGGAAAGGTACATTATGATGCCCTGTAAGGGTGAAAAAAACGTAAGAATTTTGTGACAGTATAGGAAACTATTAAAAACTAATGGAGTGAAAGAAAAGACCACCTTAGTGCAATATCAGGAAGTTAAAAATATCCAATTACACTTGAGGATGAAGATTTGATCATGAGATCAATAGACTTTAGAATAGTTTTCCAAGACTAGTGGTGCATAAAAATACAAAGGTCAGAAAAAATGTCCATCTCTAACAGTCTCTTGTGGTCATCAGCAGATGCTTCTGATAGAAAATCAAGAGAGGATGGGAATAAATGGAAGCTACTCTGCTTAACAGCTAACAATCAGAAGCAAACATGTACACAAAATACTGTAAAACCAGTGCAGCACTGATTGATCTAACTGCTTTTTTCAGTCTCCAGTTTCAAAACAACAGTCTTAGGAAATGTCATTTCAGCAGAAATTGAGTGGAAAAGGTTTTCTAGAATGCTCTAAGAATTCTGTCCTGGGGAATCACCCTCTTGGCACTGGGTGATGCTTTGTTGTGGTGGGGAACACCCCAGTAGTGATGATTCCTCATTGCTCCAGTATCTATGCATATTATTGGTTTTGTTTTAGATCAAATACAAGTGTTGGGAAGATACCATGTTGACTCCAGCATCTCAGGAAAATGTGTTTTCAGAGTGGAAGTTGTTTGGACTGACCACTAAAGAACAAGTAGCAGTAACTATTACTAGGAGGTGAAATCTAGAGTAGCCACATACAGGAATAATGTAATAAAATACACAGCAGTTATGTTGGTTTTTTGTTCAGTTGAGGTTTATACTGTTAATATAATTAACAGTATAAACCAAATTAAGTGGCCAAGAACTTCCCAGTTCATAGTTCCATATTTAAAGATATAGGTATATTATTTATGGGATTAAAATGATACAGTTCTTTCATGCATCATGTACAGATTGGAGTACAAAGGCAGCTTTAAACTTGCAATAATTAATATACTGTTTTTTATGTGAAATATGCTACTAACCATCACAACTATATTAAATATTTCATGTGGTAAATATCTTATGTTCTTAGTATGTGTATAATTTGGCACAGAAATGATGATAATCTGGCCTCCTAGATTTCAAAGTATAAAATCATAAATTTTCTTTTATTGTAAGATAATGTAATTTCACTAGAAATAGTAAGATCCCAAAGGACTGTGGCAACATTAGCAAAGATGCTGGACATTTGTATTAAATATCTATTGAAATTGTTCATATTGCATTTCAAATCATGGAGTATTCATCTACATACCATGGTAATAGGTGCTATAGAAATTAGTAAAAAGAAACAAATATTTGACGTGTATATCCATATTTAAGCAAACTGCTGATTTTTGGCAGTGTTATAAATTTCTACATTGTAGAGAAAGTTTGCCAGCAAGGAACAGAAGGAGTATTGGCTTTATACTGTAATGACATTTCTGTCAAATTAATTATAAACTTGAGAAATATTAATCTAATTGAAATAATACTGCTAAAAGAAAACTACAGTTAGTTTTTATTTTCCTGACAGTTTAATGGTTCACAAAAAGTGAAGGACTTGAAATACAAGAGTATTAAAGAAAATAATTGCTACTATTATAATAATTCGTATGAAAAAAAATTATTAAAATATCTATTCACCTATTAAAACTCCATTTGACAACCATGGAAGTAATTTATTTTTTACTACTAATGAAGTAATTTAAATAAATAATAACGGAAAGAGTGTATGATACTAATTTATTATCAAAACAGATGTCAATCAGCAATCTATCCCATATAAATGTTAACACAACACAATAAAAATGGCAATAACCAATTAAAAAAATGGGATTCACCTTCCTGTCATGTAGCAATTTGCCAAACTAAGGACAGAGTGTTCAAAAATATATAATTATTTTTTTTTAAACTAAACAAAAGTAATTCCTTAATGGTTGTAGTGCTGTCGAACACAGACACTATTTGCCAGGTTGGTGGAGGCCTCAGCTGGACTGCACCCAACCCAAACAGGAGACTGAACCTGGGAGAGCACTGGGAAGTTAAGGGGTGCTCAGTCTGTTCAACTCAGCATTTAAGGGTAGAATTGTGTAAACTAAGACTTCTATTAAAATGATAGAGAGACACACAGGGATGTGCGAAAAAAAGCAAACCAACCCCAAACATGGACAAAAAAGGTAGGGGCAGGTGCCTTGTTGGCACCCTGAGTTGGGCAGACACTGCACTTGGATGTTGGTTCTGGTTTCTGCAGGTGCAGAAATGAAACTTGTAAAAATGAGTATTCCTGACCCAAAGGTTTCCCTTGAGTGTTCATGATATATCCTGGCTTAGATGTAAACATTTGCTTAGTCCTATGCTAAAGGAGACTAAAAACACCCTTGATGACCTCATTTTGTATTGATTTTGCAAATAATGGCTGCATACAGACTGGAAAAAAAAATGGCATTTAGGCCAGGTTTAGTCAGCAGTTGAATCTTGAATTGGATAGTTATGGAGGCCCCAAACCCAGAACTCTAGAAGAGTTGTTAACCTCCGAGTGACATGGTGTGATCTTCATTTGTTGCCTGATGCATTTCACAGTTGAGAGGGTTCCTGGGGAGAGAGGCTGAAAAAGCTTCTTTCTCTGCTCCCTGGAAAACCACCCAGCTCCTGTGTGACTGTCACAGCACATTCCTTCCATCCACACCCTGCATCTGGTGGGTGACATGTCTGTAAGAGAACTCCCTTGTACTCTACAGCACTACAATTCACTCCTCTCCTTCCTCCTCGAGCAAACTTTCCCCTTTATGCTGAAGATGGTGGGGCGGGGTGGGGCTGGGCTGGGCTGGAATGGGATCCACCTGTAGTTAACTCAGTACAGCTGTGCTAGCTGAGCCCAAACTGCCACTGCCCTGCAGAGCATTTGCAGCCCCAGTGAAACCAGGGCAAACACAAGAAAAAGAGGAGCAGAAGAAGGAGGTCTGAGAAGCGACAGCACCATAAGGTCAACACAACAGGGTATCTAAAGCTGGTTCTTTCTTCTGCATCAAGGTACATTTGAATTTGGGAAAGGGGTGTAAATTTTAGCTTAAGCCAAAATCTGGTGGATATGGTAACAAACATGAACAGTTTATACTTTTCTTGCCCAAAATGGGTTGAAGTGTAATGTCTTATTGTGTTCATGTTACTCCCAGATCCTGACTTCTGCTCAGGGCTGCTTTGAGCCTAAGAAACTGGCTGGCTGACTATAAATACTAGGATGGCCTTTCTGTGCTGTAACTGTATTAGACTGGGGGGGGGCCTGAAGTTTCTAGAAGTTGATTAGTTTTTCTGCAGATTCTGTAGCCAACCTTGTGAAGAAAATTCACACCACTCCTGAAAATAGCATGAATCTTGGTGGTTTGTGTAGTATTTTTGGGTTGGTTGGTTGGTGTGTTTGGTTTTTTGGGATTTTTTTGGATTTTAGCTTTATAAGGTGGAAAATCGCGACTGCTGCTTTAGTATTTACAAATTTCTCTCGAGAGACAGGTTATATTTGCAGGCAAAAATGACTTTATATCTGTGGGTGAGTGGCTAATTCTGAACTACCTTGAGGTTGCTTGTTAACTATACAATAAAACTAACCCTACTCTGAATTCTTTGCCATGTTCCAGAGTTGAGTGCAGAGCTCTTGTGCAGTAGTGGCAGGCTGTACTGCAGATCTGCACACACCCTGTACCTGGATTTTTTTGTTTAGCTGGGTTTTCTATAAGTACAGATGCATGTGATTGATCCTGTTCAGGAGTCAGATCTTTGCAGGTTTCTTGAGATTGCAATTCTGACTCCGTGCTCTGAAAGAGCTTTGTCTGTGCAAGGATGCAAAGTATGTTGGAAGGGAATAGCTTTTAAAGCAAATGGCACATTGAATGAGACATGATAAAGACCTATTCCCCTTGTAATGGCAGCATTCACTCTGTGCTTAGAGCAAACACTTGTGAAACAGCAGTAGTATCCCATAGGTATCCCATTGTTTGGATTAAATGTATTGCTTTGCTATGGCTGCATGTTGTTTGTTTTTATTATCTGTATCATGTAGTAAAGATAGTGTAAGAGTTACCCAGAAATGCCTGTCTTTTCCAGAAATGTATTTATTTCGGTATTCGGTTGCCAGTTCTCCATATGTTGATTCATCACTGAAGCAGGCAACCCTTGTGTAAAAGAGACCTACATAAATAATACTGTAAATATCTAAAAGGCATTTATCAAAGAGTAGCTAAATGAACAGTGCATAATAAGAAAATGATAAACTACTTTGTATTAATTGCTAAAAGCAGTTATTCTATTTGACAAAGCACTGAACTGAAACTTGGGAGATCATATTCACTGGCTAGAGCAAATTTGCTTATCTGCTTGCCTCATTTTCCACATCTATATAATGGGAAAAATGTTTTTGACTTTCTTTGTAAAGCAGTTTTAATATTTAGTGCTGAATGATGCCATATATGAGATATATTTTTTATAATCTACTGAACACAAATACAACACTGAAGTGAAACTTTGTGCCCAGAATCTATCTGAAGTAAGGATTTGCAAGCCTTCAGGAGAGTACATTCTAGATTTATGGCCTTTAAAAAGCACTGATAGAAATTTAGAGTGCTTAAACTGTGGAATCAATAATAACAGGAGCCATATAGCTATGATGCTCATGATAGGATACTGAGAGAGAACTGTGCCAGTGCCCTGAATTGCTTTCCATTTATTCTTCAGTTCAAACAAGAACTGTTCCCTTACATAAATCTCATTTAACTTCTGTAGCTTAAGGTTTTAAGTGTTGGCTATATTTTAATTTGATTTACATATGGCAAAGAATTAAGAGATGTATTCTGTATTATAAACACAAGGTTATATTTCTCATTTACCTATACCCAGACTTCATTTCTCAAAAGCTGCTTGAGAAGATAATAATTCTTTATTGTTTACCGTTGTGCTCTGATCCCTCGTTACCTCACAGAGGATAAGAATGATTCTGTGTGAATCCTCTTACAGGTATCTCCTTCATCATTACAGTTACAATATATCACTCTTTTCCCACTATTCTACATAGATTTAGTTCCAAAAATAGCCATTCCCTGAACAGAATGGGTGCTGGTGGATGGTGAGAGTCTGATTTCATCTTCTCTTTTTCATGCAGCACACATGGTGCTTTCTTGCTGTAACTGGACCTGAGAAATGGGATTGGAACAGTTTGGATAAGAAAGGGAAGACAGGAGGTTTGCTTTTTGCTTTACCTCTATTGGGTTCAGTTATTGACGTTACTTATTTTCCTAGTTGAAGTCATGTGTGCATGATTAACAGAGCTCTAGTAGACATTAGTGAGTTTTAATGCAGCTGCTACTTAAAAAATGGCTTCTTACAAATATTTTGGCACAGATTTCAGGGACGTTTTGATCATTGCCTCATTGAAATGAGTAGGAATTAGGAAATCAGCAATTCTTTGTAAAGCTAACAAGAAGTTGCTTGATGGGGAACCCTTTAATTCTTTTAGTTTATGAAAAGTACATGATATGATGAAGATCATAAAGAAAAATCCACTGCACAGTCATATTAGAAATGATGGAGTTCTGGGTCTTGTCCTTAAACCAGGAGGTCATATTGCCTCATTTAACTTATGAAGGTACTAGGATTAATTAAATCAATTACTTGGCATCTCAGTCTGAAGGCTGGGAACAAGGATGTCTCAGCTCTGTCTGTAGGCTCCAGCACTCAATTGTATAAACATGGAGTTTTTTGCCATTTACTTTTTTCTGAGGCTCAATACGTTAATGCTTCTACTCCCTTGAAAACTATTATATGGTAATACATTAACATTTTAGTAAATAAAGAGTATGTATTTGGTGTCTGTGCGTTTGTGTCAATTGATGTTATCTGCAACGTTTGCAGGCCATGCGAAGTGGTGTGTGTGGTGTCTGCTCTTAAGAATTCACTAATTGGTTGTTCCACAATGAAGCAGGATGATTTCCCTCTGTACTTAGTTTAGGCACTGAAGCAGAAGACAAGATAATGTTTCTGTCATAAGCTGGCTGTGTGTCCTGGTTTGCGTGAAAACCGAGCAAATTCTGTTCAGTGATTTTACTTTTCAGCTCGGGTTTCTAACTGGCTGTGCTCTCTGGAGTTAGCAGCATGTTTTGCAGACAGCGTCTGCTTCTAGCAGTGATGACACCTCATGTGTAGAGTTACTTAACTGATTGTGTTAGCACCTGAGCTTGGCCTTAAATTCTAGTCCAGATTAAAAGTGTTGCTTTTAAATACTTGTATTTACTATAATGCTTCTCTGAGGTATTTGAATAATATGCTAATATGGAGTAAAGCAGAATGGTTTTTATCATAAAACAGGAACAGGAATTCCAGAATGCTGTTTGAACCAGCTCTTGACCATGAACTAACCTGAGATCTCCCAACTCACATTAGCAGTATCTTTTGGAGATTATGGTACTGATCTCACTGCTCTTGGACTTTCCATCTCTTAAACTTCTGTAATGCAATCAGTAACTCGGATATGCAATGTAGTTGCAACTAAAGCTTTACAGAAAAATTGAATGGAATTTAATTTATCTAGTCTGCCTTCTTGCATGGCATCGATCTTGCATTTTATCTGTTAATGTTAAACTGTGTTTAATCAAAATATCTCCTGAAAATGTGTCTATCTTGATTCAAAGATATTAATCAATGGGGAAATCATTGACAGATTTGTTAATTTCTTCCAGTCTTTGTGTCTTAAATTGGAAAAGAAAAAGTCCAGGATCTTAAGAACTGTCTGTCTTCTCTTTCCAGATGCTTTTCTAACAATCGCTTGGAACAAAGTATTTTTCCTATGGAAAAGTTACTTTTATTTAAGTCAGTTCTCTGTCCTTGCCTACACTGGCTAAGCCAGAGTTCAGTTTGCTTATGAAATGGCACTGACTCCCTGGAATAGCTGTGCTTGGAACAGGTACCTTATGCTGGTTCTGCAGTGGAAGAAGCTTCCTTGGATCAAGTCCAGAGTGTCATGTAGGACTGTTTGTATACAGAGCTAATGCACTGTCATTCCTGCTCTGTGAAATGACACTTCAACTGGATGGTGGCTTCTTGTTCTGTGCTTGTGCTTAGTCTTATTTATTTAAAAGTACTGGGCTGTAAGGCAATTCCAACTTTGGAATCACTTGGAGAATTCAGCTTTCAAAATCCACTTTAAAATCGGAATACTAGAATAATGTAAACAGATCAGTATCTTTCCACAATCTTTCCATTGTCTTATAGAGAATTAATGTAGTAGCTCTTTTATCCTTTTTTCCCTTGTTTTTGCATACAAGAGTCTAATATTCCCCTGTGCAGCACTGTATGGAGCTCTAGCACTAGGCTGTTCATCTGGTATGAACTGGGTGTCCTGGTTTGAGTGAGAAGCAAACCAGTTCTGTTCAGTGAATTACTTTTCAGCTCAGTTCTTCTAATTAACTGCACTTTCTGAAGTTAACAGCAGGTTTTTCAGACAGTAGCTGCTCCTGGCAGTGATAACACCCCATGCTTAGAGTTACTGCCAAGGGTTGGAATGCACACCAAGGCCACTGCTGGATCTTGTGTGCCACAATTGGGGGGGGAAAGGCTGCACCTGCAGGGAGGAGTGGACAGGACAGGTGACCCTATACTGACCAACAAGGGATTTCAGCCCATAGACATCATATCCAGTATAGAAAGCTCTGGGATCCAGAGGGTCCTGACCCTAAACCCTGACACTGGCTCTCCAGATTCTGATACTCAGTGAAAAACTTGTATTCCAGATGAATTTTTTATAGAGGTAATGACATCATTTGATGTGTGCACGAGCCAAACTTTGGGTTTTTTTTTTTGCTTTGTAGCTGTTCTGACCTCTGCACTGTTTGCTTGTTACCCCAGTTTATTGGTGGGCTGCTCTGTGGTGAGCTGCAGGCAGAACGTGATTGTCACCAGGCTGCACGTCACTGTCCTGCACTGGGTTCCACAGACTTAGCACCAGTGGAGTCCCAGCCAAGTCAGCTGGTTCCTCATACATCTAATATATGATTTATTGATACTTTTAGTTTTATGCTAAATGTATAGAAATTGTTTTTGTTTTTGTTTTTTTTTCAAAATTCAAGATGAACACAATCAACCACACATTGGATTAAAACAGCAAAATCATTTTCAACAAGTCCCCTTTTTCCATCAAGTGTCTTTGACTGGTATTATTTATGTTCTCTCCTTTAATTCTTTATCAATTGAATCCCCCATCACCTTTTTCTTCTAATCTGCTTAGGATTGATGGGGTCAGCCTGGGTCATCTACTTTGCCCTTTATGAATATTTTCATGGTCTTCTAAGACTGTAAGAACTTAATTATCTTTTTTTCTTTCCCCAGTACTGCTGGATCTGTTAAAGCAGCCTGCAGTGGTACATCACTCCAGCATCAATAAGTCTACTGGTCATAAGTTTTTAAGAGTAAGAGGATATTTAACCAAAGTAAATATAACTTGATACTCCAAAGCACAAAAGGTCTGAATGATTCAGTCAAAACTGCAAAACCCAAGACTGGTTTCAGACAGTCAGGGTATCATTGATTGTATTGTGGGTTTTTAACAGTATCTTTTGTGACATTCAGGACTGATTCCAGCCCTGAATTTCCTTATGGTTCTCACTGCTACAGGAAAATAGAGTGGTTTCCAGCAACTCCATCTAAGATAACAAATGCCTGTCATGTGTTCTGCTATCTCTAAATCTGCATTTACAAGATTTATAATAGGCAATTGTTAATTTTGTTTGCTGCAGCCAGCTTGCTGAGGAGAAATGGTTAAGAAAGGAAATAAATTCAATATTTGTTGCAAAGTGAAGAAAGTGCAGGGAAGGAGGCTTTCAGCAGGCTGTCAGCATTGACTCTCTGTGCCTTGGCCTTGGCATCATTCATTCCTGTCCTGACAGTGATCAATCTTCTTTTTGGATGACATTAAATTCATCACATCTTTTGCTCCTCTCAGACCATTAGGGAATTGCTATAGAAACACAGTTTATAAAATAGCTTCCCCATTCGGTTCCTGCAATAAAGTTATCTTCATACACAGAATGAACATCTTGACTTTGTGTTAATGGCAAAATCATAATTTCATTGAAGTAGGGAAAGGATTTTTCTCTAAATCTTAATTCATTGTCAGGCCCTTCAGTTTTCAAGGAAGAAGAGAAGATGAGTCCCTAATGAAATTGAATTGACTTTTTTTTTTTTCTTTTCTTCTTCAAATGGAAGTTGTAATTGCCACTGACCAGACTTTAACATATTTATTTTTCTAAATCATTCACAATTACCCTGGGAAAAGGGTTGCTGCAGAAACACTGTACCTCTCTAAGGGCAGGATGGGGCAGCCTGCAGAGGAAGCTGAGCAGGAATTCCAGCCCAAGCTTTTGGCTTTCTCTTGGGTGACTCCTTTCTGTTGTGTTTACACACAAGTCTTGCCAGAATACTGAGCCAGTCTGTTGGCCTGTGACAGTGGGCAGGTTTCTTTCAGGTGTGGGACACCTGGAGAAGTGAGTGGGGGGAAAAAAAAAATCCCAGTGGCAGAGTTGCACTGCTAGATTTTGATAGAGAAAATTTGAATACCAGTAGGTGGCAATTAAAATATTCTCACTGGAAGAAAGTTGAGTTTATTAATTTCTCAGGTGTAATCAGTGATTTCTCATTACTACCTGAGTTAATATACTCTCAGGGCTTGGAGCACTAATCCTTAGCCCTTTTCTCTGAAAAGGTTTATTTTTTTAAGGAAGAAAGACTTATGAGGTGCTGCATGTGTGTTGTAGTACATTTATAATACAATTTTATTTTTAAGCTGTGCCTTTCTTAAAATGATTTTGAAAATATTATGAGTTAACTACTGGAGTGAAGTACTGCACAAGCTGTCTGAGTCACTTTGTGTAGTCTTGACAAGAGCTCCAGCAGAACTGCTGATTGTCAGAACACACTGAGGGAAGGGACATGAGTTTAATCTCCTAGTTAGAAGATGTTCAGCTGTCCTGAAGCACACCTAAGGACTCATCCTCTGAAGTGATGATTCAGATGGCACTGTAGCCAAGTCTGGTTTGTCTGATACGATGTGTGTTGCTTTTTCTCACAGTTCTTTCCCCCGTGCACGTTTCTGTTGTATTTTGGCACTGATTCTGTAGTACTAGGCACGGGTCTGTGAGCCCACACAATGTGAGGTAGGTGCAGTAAATTGCACAATCAACTCTATTAAATAGAATTGCACTTCCATAACAAAATATGACAGCTGTCACTTAAAACAGAATTTCTTTTCCCGATGAGCAGATTTTATTCTAAGCCAACATCAAAGGAGATCTTCTTGAATCAAAAAAGATAGGAAAAAACCAAAGAATATAATGCAGGTTATTTTAATGCATTATTATTTTAATGCATGAATGCACCTGAACAAATAGATGGCTTGGCTATTAATTGACTTGTATGTTTGGTGCCACAATGTGAGGGAAGACAATTCCTAGCAATTTACCCACACTTCGTTAGCATTAAACTTGGAAAGGAAAATAAAATTCTAAAGCCTATTTAGTATTTCTATCTGGTTCATGTATGAACTTTTCTAGAATAAAATTGTTGTGCAGTATAGGCTTCAAGTTCCACAGGATGGTTTGTGCCATGCTGGGTTTGTTGGGACATATTCTAGCAGTGAGCTGTGCCTGGTTATATGCCAGAGAATCCAAGATAATTGTAGGTAGAACACGGGGAACTGCCCTCTGCGTTTTGACCTTTTCATACAGTCTGTAAATAAAGTACTTCTCTGAAGATCTGTCCAGCAAAACTCATAGGTGGACTTCCCAGAACAGTTGGTGGCATTTTTATTCCTTCAATGTCTTTTATGAAAACCACGGTGAAATGCAGGTTATACTGATAATTCTGCATCTGTGTATATGCTTTAGCTGGGAGACAGCAGCCCAAAATTTGGTTAGCAAGATACATTTTTATTAGTTAGATTATGCACAAAAAATTAATAGAATGCTAATATATTGGACCCAAAGGAAAATTGAGTGCGACTTGCTAAGTGTTTAGAAAAAACAACAACAAAAAACCAACAAACCAAACAAAAAACAAACAACAAAAAATCCTACTGAAATAATTTTGGGGTTGACATAATTTTAAGATAGTCTAATTTTATTGTATTAGCTTCAGTAGGCTATTTGCCTCCATAAGGACTGTGCTGTACAAAGATTGCCTCTGTTAGTAGAAGGGAATTATTTATTCCTATGGATACTTTCAGAATCATAATGGACTCGCATATCTATTTGAATCTCTCTGAACAAAAGACAAGATACACGTACCACTGGTGCATCTTAACCCAGCTACTTAAGAACTTTCTTTTAATGAGGCTTCTTGTGGTCTTCTGTGCTGGTATAATTTTTGTCTGAATATGGAAAAAGTTTTTCATAGATTATACATAAGGCTTGCTTATAACAGCAGAGCTCCTGCCCTTGGAGGCCAGGCTGCAACACAGAAATCAGAATATAAATTGACAAATATTAGCAGAGAAATATCAAAGTTACAAAATTTAAAGAATCTTTTGCTTTGTAAAATAATAATTTATTTAATAATAAAACATCTACTGTCTGAGATAAGGAAAAACCACTTTGAAGTAGTTAATTTTTTAAGATACTTTGTACAGCTGCATATTTGTTCCTGTCCCTCTCCTCAACATTAAATTTTATGTCTCTAAATGGTGTACGTCGGTTTTATTTTCCTCAGTAAGAGCCTTTAATGTTTATTTTATTGATTCATGCTAAAAAAAGGAAACAATGAAAGGCTTCTGCAGGATACTTGAAATCTGATCAATTCTTTTCTTTTAAATTGGAAATACAATATACCTATTACACTGGGATATGTGTCTCTGAGTGCAAGTGGTTGGAGTATACATAGTAATTTCCTCTTTTATTTGAATGTACAGTCTCAGCATCCATATTTATACATGCTGACACCCTGAAGTTAAGGAGGCTAACATGGCAATTTTGAAGTAGTGGTTTCTGTTGCAAGTGAGGTGTTATTGAAGTTTACACATTGCACAACTCATGTTATTGTGCTTTTTTTTTCTCTTTTTTTTTTTTTTTTCAAACACTTGGTATTATATTTGCAAGTGCAGTTCTAGCAGATGACAGCAGTGTTTAAAGCAAGGTCTGAATGACTATAATTTTCTGTCCAATATTAATTTTATCGTTGTGCAGATGATTAATATGCAGATGATTAATAGGTGAGTGACAATACAAGAGGAAGAAAGCAAACCAGATTTCTTCATGCAGGATCTGAGGACTTATTGGAGCATATTTCTACCTTTTGGTTTTGATTCAGTTTTAATCATTAGAGGAAAAAAACATTAAAAAAGATATATTTATTATGTGTCATATGGGTAATGAAATAGGGAGCGATATATAGTCAATACAGAAGTATTCCACTCTAAATTTCTACTTTCCCTGAGTCATAACCTTCTTATGCTCATTTCTGTGAGGTAAAATGAGAGATCCTTATTTTCAGCTCCAGAGTGATTTCTTTTTTATACTGAAAGCATAAACAGAAGTCTATAAAGACTTTGTGAGCATAGAAAAAGACATTTAGAGTTTGCTGTTATTTTTTGAAATAACAGCCAGTATACAGCTAGAACTAGTAGTTGGAAACGAGCAGAGGAAAGACAGAACCAGGAGTGCACAAGTGTAAAAATGTGGGGCTGTTTTGCCTGTTGGGAGGGAGAAAGAGGATGGGATTCCCTCCAATTTGTCTCCTGCAAGCAAATAACTGCAAGTTGTTTACTGGACTCTTGGTATTGTGGGTGCTGGCTGGGGGCTTTGGAGGGTCCTGGCACCCCTTGGGCTGTGAGTTCTGGTTGGGTTCTAGGGAGGGCTGCGTGTGTGTCTGTGGGGAGGGCAGTGCCCTGAGGATGGGAGGGGGGAAAACAGCTTCTTGCTAAGTTGAGTTGGCTCTAAGGTAGGAGGAGAGGACTGGAACACCATGGGCAGTATCGAACAAAGAAAGGAGAATTTTGGAGGAGAAGTCCTTGGAAATTTCATATAATTAACTTCTAAATGTCCAGTATTGGGACTTTACTACTAGGCCCATGGGATGGCATAATAGTGTATGTCTCTAATTTCCATTTTGGAGGATTATTATGCAGGAGCTATTATTTAATGCTTTGTTCTCTCCTTCCAGTAGTCTACGTTTTGGTTCTCAGTCACGTTTGACAGGTTGCTACTAAATGTGCCACATTTCACTCTAAAAGGATTGTAGTTTGAGAACATTCCAAGTATAATGTCAGTGGATTAAATAATGTGTATCCTTGATTGTGTCACAAGCATAGGGTGCATTTTATTGCATATTCCTACTCTGCAAATTCCTGTTGATCTTTTTCACTTTTTCCTTTATCTGTTTGCAGACAGCTGCTCACTTTTCTTCATGCTGTTGTCCATGCTTGTTTCATACTCCTCCTCTCCTCTGTTAACTCCATCGTAGTTATTTTAGGTCCTCCCAAGCAATAACACATTCCCTGCTGGTGAAATTTGCACTTAGTCCTGAAAGCTGGACAGCCATGTGACTTTCTCTTGTAAGAGACTTAGAGGTTTTTATAATCACTTCAGTAATAGAGTAATTTTAGTTTTCCCTTAAAATATCACAGCCATAAATAATTAAATGTTAAGTAAATATATTATTTTTAGACAGATTTTGCATCATGCAGGTCCTAGAGTTCTTTATTTGCATTAATTAATGACAGTATTAGTACCTAAAAAAGGGAGTGTAAAGACTATTCTGGTTTGGATTCTAACAGACTATCACCTAACTATTGCAAGATGAACACAGACTTGAGTGACTGAAAGTCATGCAATGAAAGCACTTCTCTTATTAAACTTTTAATAAGATCATCAATAATTTGCACTAATAACTTCTATTTGTATTCTAGATGACCAGAATATGTAAATTAAGAAGTAAATTAATAGATGGAATAAATAACTCAGATACTGCATTTTTTTTGTGTGGTTCCTCCTTTAATGGAAAAGGTTATTTTATTTCATGATGATGATGACCATGCAGCAGAATGTATTTTGGAGTACACTGTAAAAGAAAGGATTTCTGAGGAACAGGAGGGCAACCCACTTCATCTCAAAGAGGTAGAGCAAGGGCCATTTTTTGATCTTTCTGACTTTCATGATAAGCAGATTGCTAAATCTGGGTGAAAAAGAATCTCTTCTCCCAAGACTTGTTTGTTCTTTTGCTATTTACATCTTCCTTCACTCAAATCTACCAAAATCTTCCCACCAAGCTACTACCTTTTTTATTTCTGTTTTGATTGCTTGAACTGACAGTTATTTGGTTAAAATCACTGCCAGTGTGTGGACCTCAGATGTGGGACACTTTATTTGCAGACTTTTGTTTCCATCTCTGCTTTACCTTGTACTAGAAACATTCTTCCCTCCCTCAAAAACATTTAGCAAAACTCATCCACTACCAAAATGCACTGATCTTGAACAGGACAACATCAAATATATACAAACCAGCTCTGTTCTCAGTAGCACTGTTGGTGTGACTGAGTGACTGTGTTGGAGACAAGAGAGTCAATCTGTCACTAATTGAAATCAGAATTTCACTTTTTTTTTTTTTCCTCTGCTTCATCAGTTTTGGAGTTTTTCTTGCGTTTCCCCGTTACATTGCCAATTAGCAAACAGAGGTACAGTTTGTAACTGTTACTCTGGTTAACTTCAGGTTTTTGAAGTTTTATCTTGCCAGTGGATGCTTTGTGTGGTGGTGTGATGTGTTCATGCACTTTCTGATGCAATATGCCAGTGGCTTATTTTTAAACTGTTCTTAGGTTTGTAGTTGATGTAGCTGTAGTAGCAGGAACATCAGGCATACAAATTGTCTATGGAGTCCTTTGTCCAACTTCAGTAATTTCCTTTCCCCTGAGGCCTCCCCTTCCCTGCTGCCTGGTTTGTGTTTCCAAGAATTTCTATGTAGCAGGTTCTCATTTTGAGTAAGACAACCTAACAGTTTAATCAACACCCAAATTCATAAGTTTGCTTCCCTGAGTGAAAAAAAATTCCTTTAAACATAGGAAACATTTGTATTTTTTTTTCTCCTAGAGCAACTGCAATTCTGTTAAAGCTGCCTTCTGTCAAAATGTTATGTTTGCAAGTCACAGAATTAACTAAGCAACAGTTCTTTGAAACAAATCATTTGTTCCCTTGTATTTTCTATTTTAATTCTTTTGCATGATTGTTTTATTCTGTGACTTAATGTTTTCTCTTTTCTAGAAGAGAGAATTACAACTGTCAGCTACACACATTGGCAAGAACAGTAAACTTTGAAACTTTCCTTTCTGAGAGAAATAGTGTTTCTAAATCCCACAGTGACGTTCCTGTTTCTTACCGTGTGGCTGAAACAATGAGTTAATCTAAGACAAGCTGTAAAAACCAACACTAGAGGGTTTTCTTTGTTTTGTGTTTTGAATAATGGGTGGCAGGACACGTTTGACATGAGGCAGCAGAGCGATTAGCCCGAGGAGTGGGAGCGCAGCTGCCCGATGGTGGTTGGCAGCCCCAGTGACATCAGACTGCCTCGGGCTAGTGGCTCTGGCCATTCTGCTGGCCCTTCTTGCAGTCTGTTCAGGGGAAAGCACTTGGACCTGTGTTTGAGTTTGATTGTCTCCAACCACTCTCTTAACTCGCAGTGGAGAACCACAGCAAATGGCTGCAGAGCTGCCCAGCCTGCGGGCCGGCGAGAGGAATATTTCTCAGGGAGCCAAACGCCCTTCTCTGGCAGCCTGCCCAAGTCAATAGATAGGTTATTTACGAGGTGATTAGCTGCTTTTATTTTTCTGCATTTGACTCCAATCATCCAAGAGTATGTTCTATCTGCCAGGTTTGTCCTGGTGAGTCAACAGCTATTTCTGATATATGGCCATGAAAGCAGAAATATCAATTCTTTGTCTACCCATGGTAGTGAATGCTAAGGTTTCTAAATTTTTTCCTCTTAACTAATTATTTTTTTTTGCCCCTTCTGTGACTTGAGCTTTGTTTCAGCTGGACTAAGGTAATCTCTTTACCTGCCTTTATTCTGTGTCACTTCTATTTCTAGCATATACTGAAGTAATATTTGTGGTAACTATCTTGGAGAAGAGGAACACGAGTCCACACTGGTCCTCTTTTTACTGCTTAGCATTAAGATGTTTGTTCAAATATCATATTTCTATATAAGATAGACAGATTTTTATTTCAGTGACTGATTTTCCATTGTGATTCTCCAAATCTCAATGAAATGAAAATTAAATGAAATGACATATGAGGTGTAATAAATGTGGTGTTCTGCAAAGATACGGTTATTGAGATCATTGTCTTATAGTACTTAAAACAATTGCAGACCAAATTACAGTGAGTTTGTCAAAGGTGTGATTTAGCAAGGCCAGTTTCCAGAAGGTGTATTCTCTACACCTCTATTTTACACCCTTCTGTATGTATAACTGCACCCAGCACATGCTATGGCTCTGTGGTGTGGTTCTGGTGGGACTTCCCAGCCTCCTCATCTGCACACAAAGCAAATAATAATGAATTCACATTAATAAGTGCAATTACAAATGAATACATTATTTAATGTGCTATTAATTATTTGCAATGGTGAACTTTTCTGGCTGCTTGATGTACCTTGTTGTCTGTGTGAATGTTGTAATCCAGATACTTGTCCTGACTACCTGAGATCCTTACCTGGTAGGAAATAAGGCTGAGTTTGCATTTATGAGACCTGTGGCCATGCTGATCTGATCACAAGGCTTTTAGTGAACCACAGAGAGCACTTTTAAAAATAGTTATGCCACGAGGCACATGCATATGACATGTTCAATAGAAATCACAACAGCTTGAATGAGCGCTAGGGCTGGAAGATAGGCAACAGCTCCTGAGGTGAGCTTCTGTCCTTAGACATATAATTCATATTAAACAGCTCATCATTGCTCTTCTAGAAAGTGATTTTTACTTAGTGGACACAAATAAAAGTGTCAGCCTTGCAGGAGTTCGAAGCTTTTTCATTCCCTTAACTTTGCATCCATTTAAACTAAATGTTTGGTCTAGTGTCCTGACTTTATGAGCAATTTTGAGGCCATTTGGTCTAATCTGAATTTTAGCAAGGCAGCTGTGCACTGTTGTGTGACAGTTCTCACTGAGCTTTCCTGTCTCCTTGAAATGTTGTGATCTTTAATGTTTAGAACTGTGCAGTCATCTGTGACTGAACCTTTACCTGTCCCTTTTCAATGACATGTGGGTTATCCTTTAGATTGTGAATAATTACACTGGAGGTAATTTTGCTTTCCTGCATGTAACACTAAGTATTTGAAGATTCTCTTGCAGAACTTTTGGATGCTCAGGCTTTTTTTCCCATAACATCTTGAGGTGAAATAAAACAAACCTGATTTTTTTATATATATTTTTTTAATTAAAATTTCTTTTTGTGGTATCATCAAAGTAGAAAATTATCTTTAAGAAACTTTTCAAATCCAGAATTCAAGATGTGAAATTTTCTGTGAAGTAACCTTAGGGATTCTTTCCTAAAGAAGATAGTTTTTAGTGTTTTAAGTGTGTTCCAGAGACAAAGGAAAGCAGCAAGTTTTATGCATCCACTTCTAGCATATTAAAACAAATATATTTACATTGTTTGGAAGCAATGGAACACTGTTTTTCATGGTGTGTGGACACTTCTGTGGTTGCAGGTAAGTTAACATTTGAGAGCAGAGTCTCTTAACTGGGTATTGGCAGTTTTTTGGCATTTGAAGGTGCTGGAAGTCTAATGTGGCTTTGAAGTTTCCAAGTGTTTTATCTGGAACCAGCACCCTTGGCATGTGGCAGCAGATGGTTTGCCTGTTTCTGACAGGAGATAACCACGTGCAGATTAATCCCATCCATGAGTCAGGTCTTGGAAAACACTTGCAATAAGAAGTGGTTTTCTTCTTGCTTGGAGGAGAGAACTGAGGCAGAGCATCTGCTACCCTTCCTCCTTTCTAACCATGAAAGCAGTGGAAGTTGGACAGAAATGGGAACTTAGAACTTGATTGAACTTTATATCTCTATTGAGAAATACAGGTGGTGAACTTTGACCAAAGTCACTTTTCCACTTCTCTCTTGTTTATGGACTGGGAACTCTGGGAGTACAGTTTAGGTTTCTCATGGCCTTTATTGGTACATTTACACACCAGACACACATCACCTCCAGGAATGGCATTTTCAGTAACTGCAGCAGGGATGAGAATCTGCTCATACTCTGCAAGCTTTGACATCATCTTTAATGAAAATATTTTTCCCTAATGAAAAAAAGCTGTTAATTCATCAACAAAGACTAACAAATGTACCAAACTAGATTTTTTTTTGTTGAGCTTGTGTGGTTTTTACAGTAATGATATTAAATTCAGTTATTTATATAGAATAAAAAACTGGAGAATTTTCATACAAAACAAGTAATGTGCACGTAATGATTTCAACTACTTTTGAAGGAGCAACCTGCATTTTCCCCAATTTTTGTTGTAAATGACTTATCTTTTTTGCTCAGAAGTATCTGCCAATGCATATTGAAGACTCTGAAATGTCAAATATTTGACGCATTGCTACCTACTTGTAAATACTATTATTGGCTGCTCCTGAGTGAGATCAGGATTTGCAATTTGGATGTTTGCTTCCCCTCCAGCAAATCCTGATCTTAATAAATGAGGTCAACAGCTGAATAGTGAGAAATACTTTCTTTTCATTGTCATGTTTTCTTTTTGACATGAGTATTAGCAAAAAAGTCACCTTTGCTTGGTATCAGCAGGAATCATGTTGGGTTAAGCCAGAGTTGAATTCTATCTGATGGATTTTACTGATCTCAAAGGGAAGTCTGTTTGTCAATATTGATTTTATTCGAGGTTTAAAACATGTTTTAAGTTCCCTGACACGAATATGATACTGGATAGTTTAAATTTAAACTTGTCTGACAACTTTTTAAAGATATCACCAAACTTTTATACCTTGGTCAAAAAGATTCCATGGTTCCTGTATTTTTCAGATGTAAGCTTTCTCTTTGTATGATAACCTTGCCCCCAGCTAAACAGTAAGGGCTTGTAAGTAGCTGCTGCTCTGCATTTTGTCACTTCTATAGCTATATAACTAATTTTAAACATGCAAAGAAAAGTTGGGTGACTTCATATCATCCTTCAAACTGCAAATAAACATTGTATATTCTTACATGCCTCAATCCCCCAAAAAAGCACATGGGGGAAAAAGAAAAAAGGTAATTAACTTCCTGATTAAATGAAGTTTCTTAAATTCCATTATATTAAAGAATTCTACCTCAGCTTCTTCCTCACCTGATTGAAAACTGAGTTAGTGGCAGCACCTTTGCTATGAATGTTTTGTTGTTTGCTTTTTGTTTTGTTTTTTGTTTGTTTTTTTTCCAAAGTGGTCAGTCTGCTTTGAGGAATGAGAAGTAAGATTCTAGTGTAAGACATTGCCAGAGCAGAAGCCTACCACACTACAGAACAGATTAATTTAGCAAATGCTACTTTATTCATTAGGAAAAAAAAAAAAAATCTCAGTGCATTATTTGGAAAAATTTTAGCATTTGAAGAAATGAGAATTATTCCTTCTCAAATCTTGAGAAGGTATGACTCAAACTGAGTATCTTGTGTAACAGGATTACCTAGCGACTGAAATGTAATCTCTGTAATTATTTCCATTTTAATTTCTAATATCCCTTCTTGTATTATTTAATTGGCATGAACATTTGGATATTTTTTACAACTAAGAAAGCCCCTAAACCTTGATTTTCCCTGACTATAGTATGTCATTTAATAAGTTTAAGATATTTCAACTTTGACAAATTGATAGTTCCAAGTAAGTAGCTAAATATGAAACCCCTCTAAACATAATTAATTCATTTTAATCCAACATAAAATATTAGTTATGATAGTGACCAAACTGAGAAGAGAGGTTATGGTGGTTGTTTAGGTTTTTTTCCACCACTGAAAGATGGATATGTAAGAGCCATGGAATTACAGGTTAAAACTAAAGCTTTGCTGAGATTCAAAACCATGTGTTTTTTCTTTTGAGTGTGAATAACTTCTGTGGAAACAGTTTATAGAAGTTCAAATGTACTTTTAAATTATTCTATGTGTATTATTTTACTTAAGTACCTTTAATTTAAAATCCTCAGTCATATGCTGTGATCCTTAAGAGTGCCCTTTGTAGTGTTACAAATACTTTCCTGTGCTTGCACACTGAAATTGCTGGTGTCATATTCTTTCCATGGAACAAAACAGAGCATTACAGACATGTTTTTGGAGATATTAATGTTTTTACTTGATAATGTCCCTATCCTCCTGAGTCCTTAGTAGTGGAGACAGAAGAAAGGAAGTGTCTGAGTTTGGTTTGCACTCTGAAGTTGCATAATTGCTGTGTGACTGATGGCAGAACTGTGCTCAGTAGGGCTCATTTCCCAAATATTGGCCTTTCATACGGTTTATTTACTCAAACTGAGTGAATTTATCCTGGCTTTAATGTTTGTCTGAAGAACTATTATTTCTCCTCTTAGTACTGCAAGTACCGTTGATACAATGTGGCTTGGTGTGTTTTTATGGTGTCAGTCAACATTATAAAGAGTCATCTGGAGCAATTGTAAACCTGGAGGATTCTGCCTGAGGGTCTGCAGGAAGACTAGTGATGGCAGTGGCTTTGGAAGGTCATTAAGAGGATTTCAAGGATTAAACCCCTTCTTTTTGTCTGGATGGAGATTAGCGGAGGAACCTGCACCGGTGGGCGTTTGGTGTAATCAAACCTGACTGCAGAGCTCCCTTTGTGTCCTGAAGGCAACTGGACAAAAGGGAGCTTAGTGCTGAGCCTGCCTGGGCTCCCCTGCCCCAGCGAGGCCTGGGTGCCCACAGGCTGAGCTCCCCTGGCCCTGTCCTGGTGAGGCTGGACTGGCCGTGGGCTGGGGTATCGCGATCGGAAAGAAACCAGAGTGGAGCTTGGACTGAAAGCATAAGGTCAAGCAAGAAACAAAAGAAGACTTCATCCCACCCAAACCTGTGACCATCCTGGGCAGGTAGAGAAGCCAAAGCTTGTAAGGACAAATAGGAATATACGTGCAGATGAAAAACAACAGTGGCTCAGTTTAATTTTCCTCAAATACAATTCTCATTTATAGCCTTCGTGTTTTGCAAATGTAGGCTGAAGGTAAACAGGACAGTACATGTTGCAATAACCTGAACAGGGCAGGAGGAACTGCAGGAGGAAATGAGATACTCTGGCTTTTCTGGTTATTTATTTACAAAGTACTGAAATTCATTTCCTCATCTTAAAAAAAAAATCTGTGAGGGTAGGGGAGAGGAGGAAAGTTTACCATATCAGAATTTTCATAAAGGAAAGTGAGGGAAATGCTAGAAAGTAATGGAAAAGGCTTGAAAAAAAAAATCTGGAAAGAAAAATGTCAGCTATGATATTGAACAGAAATGGCTGATCTAGCTGTAGAATCAAAATGGTATGGGCTGGAAGGGGCCTTTTACATATCATCTGGTTCCAGTGCTCCTGGCAGAGGCATCTTCCACTACACTGATTTTTCTTAGCTCCAATGGTGATTTCCACTGGTGAGAGGTGACAGAGGAAGAATCAGGCTGTTGGAGGTGCCCTTTTGGTCCTCTTTGTGATATCTTTTCTCTTTGAAATATCCTTTCCCTCCCTCTGTCATCCCCTTACAATAGGTGTTGAAGCATTTTGAGTTTGTTTGGGTTTTTTTAACATCATAATGAATAATTCCTTTAGGAATTTCTTGCTGAAAACTCTGTCCTCTTCTTGTCTTCAAATTTTAAAAATTCACAATGTTTACTGTGAATTTAATATGGAGGATCTTCCAAACTTCTCCATCTGGGGAATCAGATTTTTTTCTTTTCAACAAGGAACTCTGGCATGTCTGGATTACTAGGGCAGTGATAAAACTGTTAACATATGTTGACTCCTTTGTCAACATATTTTAAGTGTTGTCTGCTGCTGAAGCAAAAAGGATAATTTTTAAAGGGAATATATCTTCATGTTCTTGCCTAAGCTGGACCAATGAATTATGGTACTGAGTCTGAAGAGCCATAGGCATTGATGTGAATATAATAGGTACTGGAGAGTATTGGTTTATCATCTTATCTTTTTAGACTGTCCAGATCAAATCAGCTTTGGTGCTCATGTTATGACACCAGGTGGAAACGTCATAGAATTCCCTATGTCTAGCAAATTTCAGTGTGACTGTAAAGGAATTCTTACATATCTTCTAGATAGAAATGTGTGGGTTTTGAGAACCATCAGTGAAAAAACATGCATAAGCTAAACAATCCAGGCAGTCGTACTGATAATACTTAATGCTATTACAAATAAATTCAGCTGTTTCTAGAATGAATGTGTTTTTTACAGGACTCTTCTCTCATACATGCAGTTTTAGCTCATAATGCAACAATCAAAGTGGCTGTGAAAGGCTATCAAAGGTGACGGATCTATTCACATGATGTTCTAATTGAAATCAATACCATCCTTTTGTATGCTCTGTTGGTAATGTTCAATGAAAAATATCCTCAGTCTTAGATTGGACAAGTAAATAACTAACATTCTCAAACCTTCCCCATCTCAGACTAGGAATTTTTCTCTGTTTGCTTAAGACTAAAATCTATCACTTAATGATTCTAAACAAATACGGTTTATTTCTTCTTTTTATTTTTTTTCTTAATGTTTCCTGATATTTTCTATAAGAAGCTGTACTACTCTCAAAAACCTCATAATCTAAAAATCTGATGAGATGGAAAAATTTTCAGAGTAGAAAAAAAGCTTCTATAGCAGAAATAATACTTATTTCATTTTGGAATTTGGCATCCATATTCACTGTCATCATAACCCCATTCTGTATGTTTCACTAAAAGTAAATTTGCCATAAAATATGAAATCTGTTAATTGGTATTTTAAGTCATACCTTGCCATTTATGATTTAATTATTTTTTTTATATTTCCATTTAATTCTAATTGAAAAGGGATAAAGATATTAGTGTGACTATTTCTTCACATATCATAATTTTCTTTAAGGCTATATAGAAGAATATGTAGCAATCATTTATTGAAAATTCTTTCAATGAAACCTAGGAACATTGAAATGTTAAGGGAATTCTTGTTCCATCTGTACCAGTCCTGTATTACAGCAGGTAGTGTGTAGACATAGTTAAGATTTCAACTTAATCTTAAACCGTTAGTTTGTTTTTTTTTTTTCTTTTTCCCAACACTAATTTTACTGGAAGACTGTTTCAGTATTTGACTTTACTTAAATATTACTTGAATATTAGAAAACTTCATTATGAACAGTTTAATATATACTTTAGTTCTTGCTAAGGACTTGCATGGTATATGCATGAAGAGAATTCTAGAAAAGGTTAGGTTCCTCTGGAATAATTTATTATTTTCCAAGACTTTATAATTTATATATTGATTGGAAATAAAGTAGTTGCAATGAAATTAGTATTACTTGAGCCATTTTAGGTTTGCTTTTTCTTTTTCCATGTAATAGGTAAAATCATTTTAAAAGGAAATTAATATTAGAATACCAAAGGTCTTCCATGGAGTAGGACTACACCAAAGTGATTGCTAAAAAAAATGAAAGAATTTAAGGCATAATTAAAAAATAAAAATGAAAGACACTTTCCATAGAATGGTTAGGAAATAATGCTCGTGACTTTGGAGTATACGAAGCAATAAACGGCTTTCACGGGTGATTAAATGCTGAAACGAAGCTAAGATGTTTGATCACTGTGCAAGTAATTTATTTCAACACTATGAAACATGATTCCTATTATAAGACAAGATAAAAGAAGATACAACAATATTTTTCTTTTCTTGCAAAGGTCGGTTAGAACAATTAATAATGGGGAGACCAGATGGTTCAAGGGACAGGCAGTGGGCTCAAGACTGTTCTTTTACATGTGGAATATATCAGTAGTAAATAACCAGGAGTATCATCTGTTTTTCTACCATATGCAAAGTCAGGCAGCTTTATCAGTCCGTTTCTCATGGAAAGTGTTCACAGCCTCAGAAGTCACCATGGTGGTTGACACATTTGGTCCTGTTTCAGGAAAAAGACTAAAGAATATCTTGACAGTGTCAGCTGGGAGTGAAGTAAATGAATTTCTGAACTCAGATTTGTGGAATTAGGTGTGCACAGTTGCCCACATATATTTGCAGACTAACAGACCATGTGTAAACACAGATGTATTCCAGGCTTCAGTTCATCTCACTTAAAAATTTTGGCTCATATCCTGTTTTCTTTTGGGGATTTAACTTGTGTGAAAGTGCTCTTTTATACAATTGAATATCCAAATACCTGCATGGTGAAATACAGTTTTAACTATGAAACTTCATCGTGATCAACCACGTAGTTTAAGATTGAAAGATAAATAGCTTGGTAAATAAACCTATTTGGGGGTTTCTAAATCAAACAGTAAAAAGGTTAAACCTAAAATTCCAAAGCCTTTTGTCATTAGAGATAGTTCACTATAATTTAAGAAATATTTTAATGCTCTGTATTTTATACATTTTCTATTACTAAAGAGGTCATGTTGAACTTTCTAAGTTATAAGAATCTCTCCCATGTAAGTAATCAGGACTGTGTGTGGAATCTTAATGGGCAATTTTGTACACACTCATGTTACTACTCTGAGCTGTTAATTTTTCTACCATGCTTGCATACATAAATATCTCTACTCAGTTGAAATGTCCCTTTACATGGATTTTTATTAGAAGAACTCACCAATTTTTCTCCACCTAACACTTTCTTCGGGGGAAAAAAACCTTTCTTTCTTTTGTGCAGTTCATCATATTATAGCTTGCTCTTAGCTTAATATGAAATTTTTTTTATGCCTCTACTAATTACATGCTAGTTGCAGACATCCCAAGAATATAAATATTGTGTGTATTGCTATGACTTAGCAGTTAAAAAGCAAATAAAGTTCCCATTCCAATGGGAAAGACAAGTGTTTCTTCACCCATCAATCTGTATTTGGAGTAATTTCTGCTTTGTCCATCTACCTTATCCTGATAAGTATCAGAGCCCCAGCTGTTGGAAACCATCCCTCCTTTTTTATCTATTCCAGAACTTCTGGAGTTGCATAAACTAACACTGGAGATAATAAAGCTGTGGGTGTTACAGATGAGTTATGCAGTAAATGCCTTTGAGCTGGAATACAGACTGCTTCTGTGTACAAGATCTAACTTGTTCTCAAAGAAATCAAGAGGAAATATGATAAAGGCAATAAAAGCAGAACGAAGTTTTAAAAAAACCCAAACAAAAAAAAAAAACCACAAAAAAACCCAAAAATGCAAAAAAACCCAAAACCCAAACCAACAAAACAAACAAAACCATCACCAGCAAAAGTTAAAAATTCCAGCAATGTCTTCCCCTTATCATCTGTTTTCTTCATCTAAAAATTCCAAAGTACATGTCTCAGTCTTAACCTCAGCAGGTCCAGTGATCTCTGTTGTGCCTTATCAGGTATATTTAGTGGTTTTAGTTGTGTCTGTGTATTTCTTAGTTGTCATCTCTGGCCTTGACTGTACATTGTGCAGCAATGGCAGAGTCTCTTGTTAGATGTAATAAGGTAAAATCCTTTGGTCATCTCAGTGATTTAATTGTTTTAATTTTTCTGGATTAAATTATGTCAAGTGAAAGATGGAAGAGTGAGAGCAGTGCACGTAGCCTTGCCTAGATGGTATGCAGCAATATTGCTGAATTCTGGGAGTGCTTCTCCTACCATTTTTTTAACTAAGTAACTCTGGCATTCAGTACAAAGCATTATCTCTGTAATACTTAAAATATTGAATAAATGTGACCAAGTGAAAACATTCAGAATTCTTGCAATAGTTGACAGAAAGCTTTAAACCCATCTATTATCCATTTCTCTCTTTTCCTGAAGGCTGAGATAAAAGTAGAAGGGGCAGTTTTCTAGATTCAGTTCACATGGCAACATATTTACAAATGCTTCTGAACAGAAAGAATTACATTTGGGAAAAAGATTTGTATTTTATTGTTGTGTGTGCCCTTTGGCAAAAAAAAAAATCTGTTGCTTAATCATCAGTACCATAATTTTTTTTTTAGACAAATATAGGAAGAAAGCACAGTGTCAAACCATAGATGGTGGTGAATAATTATGCAGCTGATCTAATAATACCTCAGAGGGACTCTGGGTGATGGCATCCATATTGCCTTCTGCCAGTTTTGCATGAAGGAGTACTTGAGGTAGTTTTCAGTGCAGCTAGTTATTGTAGGCAGGTTAATATATAGCCATTGGTCACTGGTTGGGAATGCAGATTAGGAATGTAGATATTTACAGCCTTCCACATGGATGTGTCATCTGCACAAAATCCTAAGGAAGAGCAGTGAGCTTAAACATGAGTGGATGTTTAAACACAAGCTTCCTCAAGTCCAAACTTTCACAGGTTCCTGAAGCATCAGAGAAGATGCTGTAGAAGGAGGAAATCCTCACTGGCAAAATATTGGTGGGGAAAAGCAAAACTTTAAACCCTCTGTTTTGACAGTTTAACTCCGTTGCATTTGCAGTTTCCTGGTACTGATTTCTAATGGCAGCCTGATGCTGAGCTCCCCAGTTCCATGGGTGGCCCATTGGAGAAAGGAAGGTGTGGTGGTGGCAGCAATGTTGGTGCTGTGCCATGCTCCCTTTGGCATGGCTTCAGCAGCCCCAGTGTCCCTGGAACTGGAGGCTTTGTGGCTTTCTGGAACAAACCCAACCCAAAGCTTGATGGCTGCCTGGTGCTGAGGTCCCCAGCACAGAGGGTGGCCCGGGTGAGAAAGGAGGAGATGCTGTTTGAGGTGCAGAGCTGTGCTCAGGTTCCTGGGGTAGTTTAGTATCTCAGAGTTGAACTGCTCAAGGACATCTTGGCTTTCATTTCTTCCCCGTAGCCTCTAAACAAAGATGACATTTAATACTTGGGGAGTTCTGACATTCAGATTTATGATGACATTCTAATTGGAGATGACTATTTCTCAAGAAAAAGTAAAATACACAAAAGAAATAAGAGGATAATAGTGCAATTGTGGCTTAATTTGCCAGGCTAACCTTAGGATGCTGTAAATGTCATTTACTTCTGGCTACATTCAGGCTGAACTGGGGCTTTAGCCCTCAGCTATGTGCACTTGGTGGGTGGGCAGAGCATGGAGACTGTTCAGCCTGAGGATCACACTGCAGTGCTCCATTGCTGCCTTTTCCCAGCACCCTGGAGGTCAGCAGATATTTAATTTTCTTCCTTTTCTACTCTTGCTGTTTCCCAGTGGTTGCTCGTGGCTAATGCAGAGGCTGACAGACATGCAAACAATCTGAGTACCTGATACAAGTAGCTGTGTTAAATTATAATATCTAGGTTAGCTCCTTGGATTTTTTTTTTGTCTTGCAGAGCTCTTTGCATATATTTAGTACCTAATAATACTACTTAGCACTGTTACAGCATTTACAATTTTCACAGCACTGTAGAAACATTTTCTAATTGATCCTGTCTCCTACAATACAGGTGTTGAAGTGGCAGTTCCCATGAAAACTTGGGACCACAGGGCTTCCCCTGAGCTTTCTCTACTGCCCTCAGAGACCTGTTTCCACCACAGTCCCACTCAAGTCTAGTAATTCCTCTCTTTAAAAAATGCTGAGCCAGAAAACTGAGATAAAGTACAATATTCTTATTTTCCTATCTTTATCCTTCCATTTTACATGCTGTACTCTCTATCTAAATTTTTATATATAAAAATTG
>JANHGL010020894.1:127142-175217 GCA_024611195.1 Ceyx melanurus
ATATCAATTTTTTCCTCAATCTCCATTTCTGGTATGTTTTCCCATGTGAAATCCAGACCTAATCTCTGGTATTGCTGGTGGGCACTGCACCAGTCCAAATTGCCCTAACCTGGATTCATTTTAGTACTGACTCTAAACTTGAATTAATGCAAAAATCTGCACAATATTTCTTCTGGTGCAGCGCTGCCTATGAGACATGGGGAGGATGACAAGGCATTCTATTTTTTTTTAAATATTTTTTTTTTTATTTTTCTCCTGGCTGAAGGCAAGCTGCCATAAGAATCTCTGTGGATCAATAAAGGACAATTTATGTAAAATGCAACAGCTGTCTCCCTTAAATTAAACAAATGGATCTGGTCCAGAGCTCAGTACTTTAGTGGCCCTTTCCATTTTGGGCAAACAGAAAGTTTCTCTGAGCAACTGAGCACTATATTCTTGCTTCACCTTGGGACTCTGGAAGTTAAGCAGTGCAATTGCCTGCTTTTTTTCCTGTTATCTGTAGCCTAGATCAAATAGTACTTTCTGCAGAATCATTTGGATTAATTCATTCGCATTTCCCTGTGCTGTTTTGCCATCTTATCCATAAAACCAGGAAACCAGGGCTCCAACCCCAGTAAAAGATAATACAATATCCATGTCATTTCACTTCCATGACTGTTAAGGACAGCACTAGGCAGTCACGTTGTGTTTGCAGCTCTTATTCTTATGTTCAATTGGAAGTTCCATATTTGATTTTAAGATGATAATATTTTCTGCAAAGTGCTCACAACTTCAGTTCCATCTTTGCTCAGTAAAATTATTTATTATCCTGTTATTGGAATAGGAATGATTGGAATAGCACTGGAAACGTGCCAGCTAGCAACCAGTGAAGCTTTCAGCTACTTGGGCGTTTTACAGAATATGCTGAGGTACATTATATAAACTTTTCTTGTCCATTGTAGCAGTTGTCCAATTATTTTCTCACCATCTAAGGAAGTTTTTGAGAAAAAGAGTTTTAAAAGTTTATGAGATGGTAAATAAGACTTTAATGTTAGAAGACACACACAAAAAAAATTATCATTTTACCTTTTTCATAGAGAAGTGAAATACAAAGAAGGTCTCTGGTATGACTGGGGAAAACTTGAAAATATAAAGTCTGATTCTTAACCACCAGGTACCTAAAGCTCTCCTGTCTTGCTGATACTCATGAGAAGTAAGAATATCCATCTTCCTGAGGAGGAGTGACCTTGTAAGGATAGGTTGGTGAAGGGGTAGAAATCAGGTTCTTTGCTTTGTTTTTATTCCTAACACATCATGCTGAAATGTTTATTTTTCTCTGGAATATGTTAGGATGCTGCCACCAGAAAAAATCAGGAAAACCTGAAGGCACAGAACAGTAGCTATTCTTCTTTCTGATTTGGGAAAGATTTTTTTTTAGTAGACTTTTAATACCTAATTGCTAACTAAGATTTAAAGAATAAAGCAAAACTCTTTTTTCCTGTAGATATTGAGATACTGATTTGGCAGATATAATACTTAGGATTTGTCTTGTCTTTTATTCTAAATAGTATTCATGTTCATAAAAGTGATTGTAGAAGTTTCCACTAATTGAATAGAACTGATCTAAGTTTTATTTTTAATTCACTAATTATAGTGAAGAGCTTTTGTTTTCTGCAGTCAGGCACTGGGAAGCAGTGAGGCTTAGTGAATATGGAGATGACTGGGAAATTGAATTCGGCTACTAGACTGTGGCATTGTCTTGGAAAATCATGTTCTTTCCAACACAGTTCATCTGCTGCTCCTTTGTGAAGTGTTCTGCCCCCTTTTGTTGAAAGGTGTGGATTTAGGACTAAGATGTGAATCATGACTTCCAGAGAAAGACATGAAACTCAGAAATGCCCTCAGAGGACTAAGGCCATGCTAATAGTGTTTGAGGGCTGGCAAAATCAGTGTCTGAATTTATGGTTTCTGTGCTTCAATTATTAAATGCTTTTGTCATCTGACAACTTAAAAATAAAATTAATGCTTTGTGGAAACACAAATGTTGTCCAGCCCCTTTTCTAGCACTAACCATTCTGAGCTCTGAACACATCAAAGCAGCCTGTGCCATCTGCAGCATCAACAGATTTGCTCCCTCACATTCTGAAATAGAAATAACAACCCAGGCTCCTTTTGAGGCTAATGAGGGCTGCTCCCTGCTACTGGACTCCTAGAGTTGTGACCTCTCCTAGAGCAGACCTCTGCTCCAGGTGACTGTCATGGCTCTTTCTGAGGTTCCATCCCCACCTTTCTCTTCTATTTTTTTCTGATGATGTGTTTCTTTGTCATATTAAATCTAATGATGCTCTTTATAGTCCATTATTATTTAGCTTTATCTTACACATGAAGTTATTCTTGGAGTTCCTTTGAGCAGTTGCACACTCATTACTTTTAATTTGTGGGTTTCACCTGAAGGAACCAACAATATAAGTAAGACTGACCTTACGATCTTCTTGAGCTGGCATTCCTCAACTCAACTTAAAAATTTCTGCACTGTCTCCTAGTAACAGCTTATTCTGAGCTCAGAAGACTTACTGAATTTTCTCCTGGCCCATGGGATCTTGCCCTGGATGGGCAGGATCCCATAATTAGAAATTCATTAGGAAGCAGGCAATAAGTTTCAGAGGCAGACGTTTCTAGGAAGCCATGTGGATGTTTTGCTGTAGCTACCAGTAAAGACAGAGATGGGGAGGGGTGACTGTCTAAGCCTGAGTAAGGGTGACTTTCCAAGTCAGTCTTAACTGACACTGTTGACATATATTAATATAACTAAGGAATATGTTATAGCATGAAAAGCTCAGCAGCTCTTGAAAACAACATTCAGAAATGCAAGAACGTAGGAGAAAAGGAAGATGAGAATGACAAGTAACAGAATCTAGGGCTCTGATCTTTCAGGGAAGTCCATAAAGGTCCTTTCAGCTACAATTCCACCTTAAAATAAATGGGGATTTATTCAAATAATTACTAAGGGCGTATATTTTGTTTCTGGAACACAATTATGTGAATAATGAAACAGAACTACGTGGAAATATTATTAAAACTAATAGTAAAATTGCATTTCTGTTTAATATAAAAATATGTAGCCAACAAAGAGAAAACCATTGATTATTCTTATGCAATCTTAAATAGTTATTAAGGTGCTGAACCTTTTCATAAAGAACTAGATTATTTTTTGGAGCTAATTCAAAGTAACAAAACCCCTTTAACAAATTATCCTTAGGAGATTGTTAGAGTTTTAATCGGTTTCTTGTACTTAAACTCATTTTCCCAGCATGATGTACACTATCTGTGGGAGCTTTTCATAAGAAATTCACACTATGATTTCACACCAGCTATTTCAAGTAAAAACATTGTGAAATGTTACTATTGTTTGGGCAGTTGGAACTGAAATGATTGAGTGAAGGATGATAGTTACGCTGCAGGCTAATTACATGGCTAATGTCTTTGCTTTACATATCAATAGATGCTTCTAGAGATGAGCAATAACTGAGACTCCATTATCAGTCCAATACAATGCACTGAAATTAGCCACCATTGATGGACGCTGTTAAAATAAGAGCTGGCTAGTGCTGGGTGATGTTGCACTTGACGTGGTTCCTGCTGTCTGTTGGTGCTGCATGTGACAAGTTCTGCAGGAGCCAGAGGAGGTGCTTCTTACAATGTTGTTCTAGATAGTGATGAAAATGGCAGGATTTTTCAACCAATCAGCAGATCAAGGCTGTCAGCACCATGGGAAAAAGGGGTCGGTGCTGAATGTCACCTTGGGGCTGCAGTGACTTGACTCACAGGGTGTTAGGTTGGGGGGTTTCGTAGCCAAACCCAAGCTCCCCAGAGCAGAGGCACTGGGGGCTCTGCTTCACTTGGTCATAGAGATCACAAGTTGAGCAAATTTTCAGCTTTCAAGTCCAAATGCAAGAGATCATCCAATGTTTGAAAGTGCTTGCCATAAGTTTTCATAGATACTTAGATTTCTGTTAGTTGAGTGAAAGGCTTAACTGGGATTTGGTGTTAAGCGAGATCTTGTCTCTTTGGCATCGCCGGCGACAGCAGCACGCGGGGAACTGCACAGGAGTGTCAGAGAGGCAGCTCAGGGATTAGAAAGAATTAGCTTTTGCTGACAATATGCCTCTTCTAAGTGGCAGCTTAACTGTTTAAAAGCAAAGATTAAAAAGGTGGGATTAATTATTAATTCGTATTAATCACAGTGTTCTTCTTAGGCCGTTGTTCCTGACTGGAGTCAGTCCCTGCTCCCCATGTTTGGACAGCACAGAGCTTATCATAGGGGATATTCACGGTTTGGACAGTAACATAGAAGTGATGATACCAGAAATTATTGATATCTGGTGACAGGAGATTTTTTTTTCATCACCTATTTGCATACATCTAGTCTCCAATAATACAAAACATATAGGCCACACTATCACTCTTCCATACAAATAAAATATTTGCTGTGCTTTATAGCTGTATAAGCTAAAGAACCATAAAGTGTACAGTCAAATGATCAAAAATGCTTTCTAAAGCAAATGCTTAGGAAAATATTAACTAATTAAGTGGGATAAATTTATAGGAAATGTTGAAATTCATTAGACTTCAACTTCTTGGACTAGATGATACCAAGAGGTCCTTCCCAGGACCTACCACTCTGTGATTCTTGGCTTAAAAGTTTGATACTGGGCAGAAAAAAAGTGAGCATGTAAGAAATACCAATCAAAGGAATTGCTCCATGGAACTGCAGAAAGCAAGGAAAGGTGGATGGGGTGAGGAGGATACACAAATGAGACAAGTATTGTGAACCTAAAGCAAAGAAAGAAATGCTGCCTGCAGGGGAAGAGCTGCTGTATGTATAGTTTATACATAGTTGTTTAACTGAAAGCTTCACTTAAGCCCACAGAAGCAGAATGATGATTAAATTATCATTTTAATATAGTGATTAATTCTTGCATTTTGTTTTTACTTTTTACACTATAATAGAGATGCTTCAAACAGCAAGGCTTCAGGGATGTTAAACACCCGCCTGTTAAATATTTGCAGTTATGATCATCTTGTTTCACTTATGGGAGTTGATATTAATATCAATTGATTTCATTCTGTTTCTTCACATCAGCTGTATTTAAGAGATTGATTTTGGTTTTAATCAGCTTTGTGTCACGCTTACAGATAAATATGGCTTGTGTGTGTAAGCTGGCTTGCTGGCTGGGATGCCCAGAGCACAGCAACTCCTCTTGAATACACAATTGCAGATTTATGTTGCATCCTTTACACCACGCAGATGTCTCAGGTAGCAGGTAAATATGAATAACTTGGAGTATAAATGTCAATGTAGGAGTAAAGGCAGAAATATTCCTTATCCATCTGCATTTCTGTAGGCATAAAACTGCATGCCTAAGTTTGAATCCAGTTATTTTTATTCTGCTTTTACCTAAAAGCCTGTGCTAAGGGAAAGCTTTATGGTTGTACTTGACTTGTTAAGAAGGGGAGAGCAAATTTTTGACCCTCCTAAGACTGTATCTCTTGCAAAGACTATCCATAATATTATTTTTCCATAGCTCAAGTAGAAGTATTCCAGTGTGGCACCAAGTTGGAAAAGATCTTAGTATCAAAATAAGAACATTTCTCTAACTTGCATAGTTCAGAGTAAAAAAAAAAGATAAAAAGCAAATGCCACTTGCAGAAATTAAAACCAAATAATTTGATGGCCTTCAGAATCCCTTCTCAGATGGAGACAGTTTTTGCTTCATCTTTGGTACAGCAGTGCAGCGTTGCATTGAAACACATATTAAAGTTTCAAATAATTTCAAAGTTGGTTATGTTGTGCACATAGTGGGGATAATTGAGCAGAAATGTATCTGTGTTTATCTGATGCAACCCAGCATATGTAGTTTTTTGTTTCCTGTGCTTGTTAAATTTGCAAACACATTCCTGTCTATTCCTTCCAACAGCTAAGGAAATTGTTACTACCAACAAGTTATACAGCTGTGAGTAAATTCCTGGCATGAAGAAGTGTTTTGGATTATCTGAATTATTTTTTGAAAAGTAAAGAATTTGATCTAAGGCTTACATGAGTCTGAATTGATTTAATGACAACATTACCAGTGATATGCATTATGCAAGTTTGAAGTTATTTTGTTTTTGTCCTCTCCCTGTGACCCATATCTAGAGAGTATTATTGTTACTACTTTGGTAAGCAGTTGTTAGTGCTCATTCTTTTAGAGGGAATTTAAATTCCAGAACAGATTAAACTGTGTACATAGAAAAAAAAAAAAAAGTGCTATATTTTGTCAGATATTCCTATTCAAGCTGTCAAAAACAACCTCATCAATAATTATATCTGTCCTCATTTGATGCATAGAGCAAAACTCTTCTTTTCATGGAACAAAAAGTCTTAGTGTTCCAGATCAGAGCTGGCTGTAGCTAGTGCAGTTTACCTCTCCCTGCTGAGTAGAGAATTGGCAGGTTTTGTCAAGGGCTTCCCAGATATCTCAGTTCTTTGTGTACCAGCTTTGAGGATCACTTCTATTTTGTTCTCAGTTCCGTTGCCACTGGGCAATACAAGATCACCTTAGACGGCAGCAGGATATTCATCCCAACATCCTAACTGGAGGAATTTTCTCAGAACAGTTACCGTGGTAAGAAATTCAGCCTTTGCTGTGCCTCAGAACCATGGAGAATGCTCCTGGCCAGTTTCTGGTTAAAGCATCCATTTAATGACAGACAACAGCAGAGCTGTGTTTTGCATGAACAAGCAAGAAGTGTCACAGCAGCTCCTTAATGCCAAGGAGTGATTTGTCTGGGGAAATAGTGCATTTTCTCCCAGAATAACAACATCCCTGATTCATCTCCCCTGCTTCAGAGATACATTGACAACTCACATTGGCAAACATTTCTCAGAAGGTCTGGAATGGACAGGCAAGGATTTGATCTTTATGCCTGCATAGGATCAATGGAATTGGCTATTTAAATGCCATCAGGGTCTTTCTGGCATTTCTTAATGCTTGTAATGCTCCAGAGCAAGACAAAGTAGAGGTTTTTAGGGACATATTTTTCAGTATAATTAAGACTTGTCAGTCCTTGGCTCTTGCCAGTGTCAGCTGTTGTGTTGGTGGGCAGGGTTTGTACTCACTGCTCTCAGCCCTCTGAGCTGAACAAACCCAAGCCCCTTGGTGTTTCTCCCTGTTAAATTCTCCAACCCCTTGATCATCCTGCTGGCCCTCCACTGCTCCTCTGGCAGGTGTGCAGTGTCTTTATGAGCTGAGGTGAAGACTAGATAGATTTATTATTCCTGCTGTAGCTGAACAAGTGCTGTGCAGAGTAGGATGTTTATTTTTCATGGAATTACACACTTCTAAGAATCCTGTTTCTTGGCCAAAGTTGTATATACTGGTGAAGTCTGTTATGAACACTTCTCATAAGCACGTTTGGAAGGTGCTTCTATATAAGAGATACTGTTACCACCTCCCAGGTGAGGAGCTGAGGCACACCATGGAGAAATGATTTTTGGAAAGGTTATCTCGCACATTGAGTCTGGGAAGCATGCAGGTATTATACCTATGTAAAATGTCACCCAGAGAAGTTGATAAATCATATGTAAAACCAACCACTCTTTGATTCCCTATAGAAGAATTTCTTTTTGAAGGTCTCTGACACAACCACTGAAGAACAGCCTGAGATCACAAGTTGATCTTCTTGTTTCCAGTGCAAGTTAGTGTGAGTTCCTATCATATCATATTTACTTGACCATGTCCCTGTGCTTAGAAACCAGATAGTTAAAATAAATTATCATACAAATATAATCCTTCTCAAAACACCTTATTCTACTATCCAAGAAATCTATTGTGACAATTTGAGTTGCTTCTAGCCTTGCCCTTTGTCTTAAGGATGTTCTACAATGTAGTCCATAAACTGCATTGATTCAAGATTAAATTCTATTTTTATAATATACTGAGATTCAAAACCCCAGAAAATAATATTCACACATGGTAGTTCATGTGATTGACTGTAAAACTTTACTTGGAATTATCAGTGTCAGTTTGGTGAATTACTTCACTTAAAATAGAAACAGGTCACATGGATTTATAATAAGATTCTAAATGCTTTGGAGACAAGTACTGAATGGAGCTTCACCCCACAGAAATATACTTGTCTACCAAGAAATAATTAGTTCCTGATTGACCAGAAGTCAGCCTTCTGGACTGCAGTGCTATTCCACATGGGAAAATGAGTGTGGAATACAGTGAAAACCTCTGGCATAATTCTCCAATACATTTAATTCATTGCAGCCCACTGCCATGGGTTGTGCACTGTTGCACATCCTATTGCTCCCTACACAGATGAAATATAAACACCAAAAGCAATGTTACCCTATTTCTGCTTGTGTGTCTTCTTCCCATGGTATTATTCCCAGTGAAGCAACAATTATATAAATAGAGAATTTAGGGGAGTGGCTGTGGATTACAATATTCTTTCAGCATTCTTTCCCTAGGTCTCTTCTCTCTGTTTTTTTGTCTGTTCTTCAAGCTCTGAGGGGGAAAAGGCATAAAAGGTTCACTTATGTCCATTTTTAATCTGAATTGTGTTTTGTGATACACATACACCATTTTCGATACACATCATACCATTGTCAGCATCATCAAGAGGAGCTCTTGTTCTCACAAAATAATTGGCTATTTGTAGTGGAAAACTTAACTGTGAGAGAAAGTGACTACCAAGTATAGAGGCCAACTGACTAATTGAGCAAGTTCAACAGAATGTAGATTGATGAGAGGAGAATAAAACCAGAAAATTAACATTGAGGGTGATCATGTAAAAAAATACCTGACTTGGTGGAAATGATTTCCATTAAATGTGTCATTCTCAGTAACATGTATGTAACACTTCAGAAATGAAGTTGGCTTGCAACGATTGAACCAAATAAATACACATTACTGTGCCTTTCCTATTAATTAAAGTTTAAACTAGTCAGAAAAGTGAACACTAAAAAAAAAAATATCTCCATTGTTAAAGTTTAGTGTGCCAGATTACAGGCTTAGGAAGGTTGCTTTCAAAATATGATATTATTTTTTGCATTTCAGGTTTATGGGAACTGTTTCCTGAAGGAGAACTTGTTCTGGATGTTTTTTGACTTACTCCAAAATATTGTTTGCTTCAGGGCATGAAGGTCAAAGAAATTACTGAGGGTAGGATGTGAGATGTGCCACATTCAGCTGTTTCAGGGTACTGTTGAAGTCTCATTTACATGGAGAATCCATCTTCTAAGCAGCTTAGGGAGTGTAAGAAGTATTTATTTTTCTCTCTTTAACAGAGGTACTGATATAATTGGTGTAGGAGGGAGTAAACCAACTGTTAAGCATGAAAGGGCTTTGGAGCTCAAAAACTTGCCTGCGTCCTACCCAGGAACACTATTTGGATTAATAATATATTTAATATCTTTTTTTTCTAGTGTTTTTCTTACATTCTCCCACCATCACAGCAACAGCGGGCCTAGGACTGTGCTCTTTGTGCCTTCTCCCCTAGTGCAAATGATGAAATCAGTTAAAATCATTAATTGAGTTAATTTAGTCATGTAAAATACAGAATTCATGTGGTAAACCCTCAACATCACTGCCCCTTCCTGCTGTCCTCGGGTGCAGGCTGCAGCAGCACCTCCCATTCAGACCTAGTGCAGTTGCTGCTGTTGTGACAGCACCATCTCAAATCTCCACAGACCCTTTACAATTAAAAATACTTCAAGCACAAGCATCACGTGTATGTCCAGTACCAGCTATTCTTAAGAATCTATTATATTAAGAATCCTATCAATAAATGATTACTTTCTTGACTTACAAGATCTGGTTTTGAGTATGATATTGCTGCTGGGAAGCAAACTGTCCTCGCTTAGCCTTCATGGGGAGTCATCACCCCCTGATCTTTTGAAAGCACCACCCCTTCTCCAGACAGAGCCCATGTACCTCTGAGCTCAGGCTCTAGCCCAGGCCTCTATCTTGTTGTTCTTAGGGTGTCGGTGCAGCTACAAGTGCAGGTGCTCCCTCTGAAGTGATGTTCATAGATGAAAGCAGGGTTCTGGGGACAGGTTTTGTGTGGGTAGGTTGCAAAATGACAGTATCATTGATAGAACATACAGAAGGTATTATTTTCTTCATTAAAAAAGCCCCAAAACAAACAGAACAACCCAATGCTGTCTTCAAACAGAAGCCCAGAGATTAAAGGAAAAAGAATCAGTGTTTTCATTTTGCCATTACAGGGATATATGCAACACACTGTTTGTCAGAAAACTTGTATTAGGTTTTGTGTGATGTTACATGTGACTGAGTTATAAACAAAGGGCAGTTGTGTGGCTTTTCCATATTGGAAACAGGAATATAATTCTTGGTCCGTATTCCTATTTCTAAAAACTTACTAAAAAATATCTACTTTATGAATATTTTTAGATGGAATGAAATTGGAGTATAATTATTGAATTGTCTCTTTGCAGCTATTTATATTATCCTGTCTTTCAGCCTGAAAAATCCATGTGTTTCAAGGGATTTAGGTCTTCAGGGATGTCAACTGTGACTGAAGCTTAAAGAGATATCTATCTGTGTTTAATTGCTCTACTGTTAGGCTTTAATGTATGAGTACTTCAGGACAGGACATGAGAGACTGGTTTATTTTTTTCCATAAATTAAAAATGCAAGGCTATTTATTGTTGTTGTTTTGTCAAATAATACAAAAAAGGTACTTTCACAAAACAGGATAGATTAGCTCGGAGGCAGGAGGAAGGGTGTAATATGGTACAGGGTATTTGGCAGCAGTATTATTCCTAGTTAGTTCCTAACTGAGTAGTGTACTCAGTACTTGAGTATGAGTTTTAGGAATTGCAATATTTTGGTGTGAGGAGCAGCAAAGACTTTGTTTCAGTGTAGGGACTGCTCAGCATAATGAAACCATCCCTGTTTTCTCAAGTGTTTTCAGTAGAGATCCAAAACACAGCTTCTTCCTAGTTACTGTGAAGAAAATTAACTCTATCCCAGCAAACTACAGAACAACTGTGAAATAAACCATGTTCAAACAGAATGTTTTTAATGACAGAGAACATTCCCAAGTCTTTCTTCTGCAGCTTTCATGTGTGTGTTCATGTTTCTGTTTTAAACCAGAGAAGGTTATGTTGTGATACTCTGAAAAGCTTTCCTCAGAGGAATGACACTTCTGTAATGAAAAGCTTAACTCCTGAACACTTAAAATATTCCTCTGTTTAATATCCGAACTGATGCGCATATGTAAAATTAATAATTGCCTGAATTTTGAACAATGAAAATACAGGGAAAATTACAACATAACAATGGAAAACTATACAAGTGAAAGTATCAACTAGAAGAATAATAGCTTTATTTGACAGTGTTTTGACATCACTGATGTACTGTTGTCACTGGAGACCTTCCTTTCTGTGTTTGTGATATACTATTTGAATCCTTATTATCCCAATAGAATCAACGGGTGTTGAAAAGCTCTGATATGTGATGGTCTCTCACTAATGTGTGAGTTGACATGTTGACTGTTCTTTCATATCTGGGACTGGTGAGAATTCAGTTTAAATAGCATTCACCAACACTAATCCATGATGCATGGATGACAGAGGGGATACAGGTGTTTTGAAAGCCATTAGCATGTAAAGAAGCAAAGTGGCTGATTTGCTCCAGCTTGGACAGAGTGAAGACAGTCAAGTGCAGGTTTAAATGCACCTACACCAGTTCCTCTGGTAAACTTAAAAGTTTTTCATTATTTAATAGACAAATAGTGCAAATCTGCATGCACTTGACCTCTTGTAATCTAAAACTTTGTTTCTGTTTTGAAAAATGTATGCAATGGTTATAATTAGTCCTGATTTTTATGGAGTTATAGCAATGATTTTTTTTTCCTCACAAGAGACACTCATGAGAAGATGCAGATTTGGGGAAAGGGAAACAGGGAAGCAGGCAAAAAGTATCTCTTAAGAAAAGGTGAAAAATCTAGGAAAATCTGGGGAATTCTCTACCATCTCCTTGTGCCATTTGCATTTTTAATGGGTGGGGTGACTGTGTGGAGCACAAATTCCTACCCCTAGTAGGCAGACTGGGACAAGATTTAATACCTCTTTCAGGCTTAGTAAGATTTCTCTTATCCTGAAGTCAGTCACATCCCAAGGTTAGGCCTGGGTATGGTGGAGGAGAAACAAGGGCTGAACAGGAGGGAAGCTGCCAGGACCAGGTCAGTGTCTACATAGGTGACACTTAAAAACACAGTGTGAAGCTGGGGATACTGGTTGAATATTTCAGTGTAGAAATACACCCCCTTGAGACAGACTATTAGTCTTTTGCAAATCTCTGCTGTCATCTGTAAACTCATTTCAGGAGCTCAAAAATACTGTGATGTAAGAAAACAGTAAGGAAGGTTGAAGTGTTCTGTCTTGCCTACAAAGCCTAATGAGTAAGGACACTTGAGGTTCATTATATGACATTAATTGAATGCAGGAGAATGTGGTTTGAGCTCCAGAACAGCACACGGGCAGGAAATTCCATATGCAGTGAAAAAACTTGCAGTTTTTCTTGCAACAAATGTGTATCCCTGGTTCATAAAGAAATAGTCTTCTTGAAGATACTGTGTCTTGGCTTTATTTTAGATGCTTTTCTTTATCCCTGCCAAATGCTGCTTCTTTAGCTTACCAGTATGGATTAAAGGTATCAGCATATCTGAAGATGAACAAGATGGTTTGGTTTGCTGTCTACATATTGTCTCTGGAAAATGGGCTCCATTTCTTCATTTAGTTCACTAGTTACTATGTTTCTGGTAAATATTTCAATCCTAGGCATAAAGCAGCAGATGGGAATAAAAATTGTGGGTGCCAGGATGTGTGGGAGAGGAAAGGACTGTTAAATTATGAAAGGGAATGCAGTACTCCAAGAGAATAGTCTTGGTGGGGAAAGAGGTGGACTGGACAAAATCAAGGGCAGGACATAGGGTGCATAAAGAGAAAAGGAAGAGGTGAAGTGTGAAGAGAGAGAAGAGCAGACTCCCCAAAGCAGTTCAGGTTCTCCGTGGTGCTGGGGAGGAGAGAGGAAGCTGAATGCAGGCGGGGAAGCAAACAGTGGGTGGAGAGCTGTGCTCATGCTCCAAAGCTGCTTCTCGTGTCCTTGTTTGTTCTCAGCAAGCTTGGTTCTTTGACACTGTACCATGGAGACATACCTACAAGGTTTGTTGTTTTTTTTTTCCAGAGACAGAGCCTCATAGATTATTATGGGTTAGGTTATTAACCCAGCACTCTTAGTACCTTAGGATTGCACAACTTCGCTTCAGATGTTCAGAAATAGTCATCTAATTCTCAGTCTAAATTTATTCAGGGCTGTTTTCTACCTATTCTTACCCTGAGGTTTTCTTTAAGATAAACACTCTGTTGCCTTCCTTGATTCCCAATTAAAAAAAAAAATAAATCAAAGGAATTAAACAGTGATGTATATTTTATATAAAGAATTAAACAGTCATATATATACACACATATATATATACACACACACACATATGAGTGTTTAATTTTTCATTTTTTCCAGCCTGAGGAAGCCCCACTGCCCCCCATGGGCAGGTGTTTGTGCTGAGCTGCCACCCTGGGTGCTGTGGTGACCCCCCCCCAGTCCCAGGCTGCTCTGCAAGGCTCCCCTGATGGCAGGCAGAGCATCTGCCTTGGACACAGCCTGTCCCTTGGTAAAGCTCTTTACTCCTGACAGTCCTGACATCCTGGATCTAATAGAAACAAGCCAGGAGCTGACAGTTTGCAACATTATAAATAAATACCTCACACTGTGAGTGATACACAAATGTATTCCTTTAAATTGTAGAAGATGAGGCTTTTAGAGTATGTTACCCCTGGCATTTTTTCCTCTAACAAGGGGCTTAGACTGCAGGGTAGGGAATGTTAAATAAATTTCTCAAGCTCTAATGACATCTATTTTATTTTTATTTTTTATTTGTTTTTAAACAATGTTGAATTGGAACTGGTGACCTTGTCATGGCAGACATTGCAAAATTTATTTTACAGTTTTCTTTAGCAGAGTTAGTAAAGTGCATGTTGTGATGATGTGCAAAAAAACACAGCCATCAGTGTGTTAATTTAAATAATGTCTTTGTGACCAGTCTAATTAAGATCACTCCAGCACTTAAGAACAATTTAAGTGACAATAAACCAAATAGTATCTGATAATGCAACTTTCTGTTCATTGACATTGGCAAAGTGAAATAATATTAAAGAAGTACAAATAGAATTACCTGTGCAGAATATTTTTAGTTTGCAATCCCAAAATTTTCCTGTCTTTTTTTTTTTTTAATGACAACCTCTTATTCTTCTCAGAGTATTACAGCAAGCTACTTTACAAACCCTATCATTAATCCTGAAATATGTATATATCTTCCTGCATTGTAAGTCAGATGAATGTGCTGTAGCTCTTATGAGCACCTGAAGAAAATTACAACGTTGAAAGAAATATTTATATTGTAAATTTGAAAAATATTACATGATCTCAAGTGCAAATATATAATTGCCTAGTATTACAGATAAAAGAAAAGAAAAGAAAAGAAAAATTATTATAAAATGCCTCCAGGAACTGGCAAACAAATAGTGGCTAGATTTGGATTTCTGCATCTGATTTGTGTAATCTTTGAACTCCCTCAAAACATGAGGTGTCTGAAGTCTGGTAGGTCACTGAAATTTTGCTTTTGAGTTTTTTTCCCTGTGTCTTCTGTTCAGTTCATGCCCAGAGCTGCCTAAGTCTTGTGCAAAGATGTTCATTCCTGGCTGCCCATATTCTGAACATGAATGCTCTTTCAAGGATTCTTCATCAGATTGAAAATGGGGGCATTTATTTATCTGAGCACAGGACTAAGTGCTCCTAGAGGAAAGCAGGGCCTTTCAACACTGACTATTTAAGGGCTGTGTTTTGTTTTAAAGCTTCCCTGGTTTTTCTAGTTTCTCCACCTGACTCCCTGCTTTTCCCAAGACTTCTTTAGGAACCCGTGTCTTCCACTTGAGGTTCACATGCCTGCTTCTTGGGTATGCCAAGCTGGTATGTCACAGCACCAAAATCTCCTGAAGGTCCCAAACCATTCAATTGGCTTTTGAATTTCCAAGGAAATTGCATGCCCAGCTTTTCCAGGTGTCTTCTAGAGGGCCAAGGAGTTCAACAGGGACTCTGAGCTAGAAACAGACCATTGTAACTGTAACTAAGATGCCAAAATTGTTCATTGGCTGTCTTGAAATTCACTCTTATTCTCTTCTGTAAATGGTAAAACTTACACCTGAGAATTATCCTTGAAAAAAATTCCAAGCATGTAATAATAACTTCAGTAGGTTAATACTCTGATAATTATCCTACTCTGTATTTCAGTATTACCAGATGTAGTGATGCTATTTCTGCCTAAAGTGATAAAGGAAACTAGTGACTTGGTGGCTAAAAAAGGAACATATCACAGTTTTATCATTTAATTTCTGTGATGTAATAGGTCTGTTCAACTCTAGAAAGGCTTTTTTATACCTTTTATTGAGACAAATCCTCAAATCCTTGTGCTTTCCTTTTTCAAGACAATTACCTTGAGCAAGATAAGGCTTCTGCTTTCTACAGGCCTTTGAGATCCATGGTGAACAAAACTTAAATATTATCGAAAGGGCAGGTTGATTGGGTTTAAATAGAGAACTTCTGGGTTCAGTTCATGAAGATTGCTGTTTGGTTTGTTTTTCTTTTGTTGGTTTCTTCATGAAGTCAAACTCATCACACTTTGGCTACAGTGTGTAGGGAATTACTCTGCCCTCATGTAGAAGAGTGTAGGAGTGATAGTTGTGGCTGGCCTTGGAGCAGGGGCTGTCCTCCTGCTCTTGTGCACAATCTGGTACTTAATGGATTCATTTGCTTGCAGAATTACTTGTTTAAATAATTTACTTTGATGTGTGGCTGCAGCATTACAAGTAAAATACAAATTCTTTATTTCTTCTTAACTAAAACCTGTCTTGCACAACAGTTTGTTCTATTAGCTGGGGCCAGCTGGGTCAGGACTTTAATGGAGGAGCCCAATAAGGTAGATGACAAGTAATTCTCAGTTCATGAACTTGGTCAAATTCATGAAACATGAATAATGTTGCCTTTTATAAATATTAAGATTCCATAAAAATACAGTCATGTGTTTAGAGAGACAGAAAATGTGCAATCATATCAGCTTCCTTTTGATTTTTATTGAATTATTTGTACCCACCATTTAAGCATTTTGTAATCTACTAAAAATGCTTTTATAATGTACAAATTTAATTTTATGAGTTTGACATAATGCAATCGAAACATTTAGGCTAACATCTTCATACTAAGAAATTTCATCCATGGATTATTTTACAATTATTTTTGATTAAAGGTAATATTTCTAATGTAGCCATCCAGTTACACAGAAGCATCTTGAGAGAAAATACTAGAGTTATAGAATAAGATAATACTCATTGTTTAGCAGTGTTCTGAGAATAGGAAATAAACCTTTGAATGAATATGCTAAATTTAAATTAGCATTGCAATATATGTTGGCACAAAGAGGATCTACTGCATCTTCTTGAAGTTCATGGAAATCTTATCACTGACTTGAAGTAAAATCACTTTGGTACTGAAACAAAGGAAATGAGTTGTGTGGTGTGTGCTGCTCTGTGTCTCTCCCCCACCAAAACAATATGGAAGAGGCTTAGGGCCACCCACTTGATCCCTTGGGAGAGGAGGAGGTGGGTGGGTGAGTGTGGGCACAGTGTGAGTGCAGTGGCCAAAGGGCTCTGCTGTAACCAGAGTGGAAAAGAATGCCCTGGTGACACAGGCTTGTGTACTTTCTGTATTGAAACTCCATTTTCTCTGTTATTGTTGAGGGGATTTCCTCATGTGGGCTAAGGCAATATTATAATTTCTTTTCTGTCCTTTGCTGTACTGATCGGGCACTGTCAGCTGTTATTTCAGAATGAATGAGGTGGATTGACTTAAGAGGAAAAATTGGCTTCTTTGAAACTGTTGAAAATGTTGCCTTAATGTCAAAATAGTTAAAATTAATAAATGATGAGAGAATATTGTACTGGGTTACCCAGACCAAAGCTGTAAGGTACTTGAAACTCGATTTTCATCCTCCCACCTTCCCTTGCTGCTCCCCAGCACAGCCCCTTCAGGGAACAATGGTCTGAGGAGCTGGGCTTCCAGCTACAGTGGTTCTCACAAAGGTACTTCTGAAAACTTCCAGACATTTGACGTGTTTAAAGTTTTAAACTGTGCTGTGATATTTGTGGAGGCTGCGGTTCAAATGCTATTGGATTCCTGTGTGCCTATTTGCAAGGATTTGATTAAGGGCTGCTGCAGCGTCGAAGCTGTAGGTCGGGAAATTATGTAAGACAATTTATTTCTGTCACTCGGTGTATCTGTCAGAAATACGGTTGACTGGGTCAGAATTCCTCCTGTAGGTATTGACAGAGGAGGCTGCTGTGTTTTGGCTACCACAGCAGATCTCTGTGAACTGACTTTCAAAGCTGTTGTGTCCCAGTTGTGACTTTCATGTAGGGAAAAGCGTCTGGTTTCTGCAAGTGCTCTGGGCCCAGTAGCTGTGTAATGACTCTGTGGAGGTCAGACACCAGTATCAAAGAGATCTTTCCTCTTTCTTGTTTTTGGTGGGTTGTGGTTTTGTTTTGTTGTTTTGTTTTGTTTTGTTTTTTTTTTGTATACCTTCTTTGAATAAAACAAAAGGTGTAAGCTGTCAATATTTAATGAAAAAGAAGGAACTCGGTCTTGTCAAGGAGGAACATTCTACAAAAGGAAAAAGGTGGTTTCGTGGGGTAAATGCCACCTTTTATGTCTGCAGGATCTGGCGACAGTGGGAAATTTGCATGGAGGTACTTAATATTTGCATGACAGAAAGCTTGGTCTGTGATGTCTCTGAGCATGTCTTCAGTCACTTGAGAGGAAAACAGAAAACACATAATTAGAATGATCCTAAACCTCCTCTTCCTGTGAGGAGGAACAGAGGGAAAGGTGCTGTTCCAGAACTAAGGTTGATGTAACTCCCTGAGGTCTGTTCTACATTGTATTCAAAAGTAATGCTTCCCCTATCTCTAATTATTATGTATTTAAAGACTATATTTATATATTCAAATACTATATTTAAATTTAAATAAGATATTTGAATAAATTTCAATCCAAATATTTGATATACTTAAATACTATCTTTATTTGCTCAAACCAGGTTTTATCTCAAATTTTAGGAAATCTATTTAGCCCTGGAGAAACTAATTTCCTTTTTTTCCAAGTCTTCCATCTGAAATGAATGCAAATAAGTCATCTTGAAATGAGAGAAGGTTTACCTCCATGTACCCAAAGCATTGAGTACTTCGTGCTCAAACAGAATTTTAACATCAACAAAACAGAGGTACATATGAGCACTTACCTGACTGCTGTGCTGGGTTCCTAGAGCCTGAGGTTTAACAGGTCAGGTCAGCACACCTAACTAAATAACAACTACAGATACTTTCCTCAGTGTTTCAACTGAAGATGTCCAGAAAAGTTGTAGAGCAAATATATAGTAGGGGTTCTACATGTAGAATCACATAAACTTATTCTAGACCTTACTCAAATTAGTAAGACTCTTTCCATGGACTTGGATGGACTTTGGATTAAGCTCAAAATGATTATTTTTGTTTAAATAATTAACATATGGTACAGCTGATTCTCTTTGTTCAGTTAACAGCTGCTTTAGAATCACTACTTTTGTTATTGGAGTATATAGATTAGGGATGAAATTAAACAGTCTTCAAATTACTCACCTAAATTTTTTCAGTTCTTGGAGGCAAACTGAGTAAATTAATCCCTCAGATAGGTGAGCAAGATATCTTAATTCAGAATATTCATCCTTCCACATCTAGGCTGCTTTACAGAGTCTGAGGCATTTTTTCCCCCATTTGTAAATTCAGCTACTCAATCATTAGAGGGATTTAAACTGTTGAAAATTCAAAAAATCTCAATGCATAATACGAGTTATTTAGCAAATATTTGTTTAGCTCCTACCAGTACAATTCATGTGGTTTGCTGCAGGTGTAATTTATCTTTTTTTTTTTTTTTTCTTTGTATCTACAAAACATTAAAGACCTGTATTTATGAAGAATGCTTATTTCTTATTATCTTCTTGCCTGTGGCTGCTCTGACAATATGGCATTGGCTGCTGATTGTCTCTAGAATACATGGCCATTTCCTCAAATATTCCCATGTCTACCAGAATATTTAATCTCATGATGTCTCCAGAGCTAGTGACTGGAGGCTCTGTGCTGCAGGGTGACCCAACCTTCCAATAGGTGAATATTTCCCACACAGGAAGGTGGCAGCTGTTACCTGCCTTCAGCCTGGGGCAGATATGAACTGTGCCAGTAGTAGACTGAGGGCAGCTCTGAACTGGTTTTCTCCACCATTTGCTCCCCTTCTGCTTTTATGCTGTTGGGAGATCTTTCTTTTGTTTCTAGAATCACTTCATATCTCAGTCATCTTTGTTTTCTCTTGTGTTCTTCCCTGCTGATGCTTTTCATGTACTTTTTTTTTTTTTCTTGAACATTTCTTTTTCTTGTCCATTTATTTCAGCAGCTCAGTGGCATGGAGAAGGAACTGTACCTGTTGTCTGACTGTGCACATCATCCTGGAGAAACCTCTTTTCTGCTGAACTTCTGCATCTTCCCTCTTTTGTCACATTTTGTTCTTTCTCATTTTAGTGCTTCTGGCTTCCTTCCTTCACCCTTCCAGCCTCTCAGACATGCTGTTTGTGGTGCCTGGCTCCCCAGCAGACCCCTGCCTGCCCCAGCTTGCAGCACCATGGGCCTTGTGGTCACTTCAGGGACCCAACTGCTCTTTGGTGTCTCAAGGGGAGGTGGGGAAGTTCTACACAAACTCCTCTGAATGCTCCTTACTCTTCCCACCATTGCTGTTCATCGTTCTGCTGATGTGGGGGGTACTTGCCTTTGATGTTAAGCCCTGGCTGTGCAAAGGCACTGGAAGGAACCACTGCAGCTGATGACAGCAGCAAGGTATTTTCTTTATGGTAAGAATACCTCTTCAAGGTATTTTATTTATGGTAATGAATGAGAGATTACCACTCTTAACTAAACCAGGATAGTGATGAGGGTGAATGAAGTGAAAGAGGCTACAGCAGCTGCACGATTCCATAAGGAAAAAGGTAACACAGGAATTCTGTCTTAGAACTTGAGGTAAAATATGTCTGGCTTTAATACCCAAGGCCACAGCTGAGATTGGACACCATGGCACATTATTTTCCAGTGTTTGCATTTACCAAGCTATAGAAAGTCTCTGCTTTCTCTTTGCCTTGTCAAACTCATCTGTGACATATGACAGGAATAATGCACAGGAAGTTGGGGAAGACTCTGCCAAATAGTAAAGCTAAAAACATTTGTCTACTTACACTTGGGTTTTATGCCTCAGTCTGGCTTCAGTGTTGATATTTATTTCAGCAGGATGATTTGTGCTGATAGCACTTCAGTCTGAGAAGATGAGGGGCTTAGACTGACAGCATGTACAGAAATGTGTAAAAATTGGCTTTATGGTTTTCCATTTGTTTGTAAATATGCTAATGGTGGAAATTGGGAAATCCAGCGTGACTAACAGTGAAGATGACAACCCACAGACTGCTCCCTACAGCCGTGGTTGGTGTGTGCATCTCTGGAAGTGTCCTCTCCTGGCCTGGGCTTGTAATTATTTATTTTATTTCTGCTTCTTAGAGCTGAAATGTGAGTGCTAATTTAAATACTTATGCTGCTTCCTTTTCCTCTTATGACTTCACCCGCCTAAAGAGAGTTGGACTGTAAGTGCTGAGAATCTGTTCTATCAGGCAGCATACATTTGTACAGGCTCTCTGTTTTGCCTTTCATTTAGAAAAGCAAGTATTCCAATTTTATGGAAATCAGGCAATTTTAAGGGGGTATTTCTGTCCGTGGTATCCATATATCAATTTATTGATTTTTCTTGGTTAAAAATCTTGATTATAACTCATCTGGAAGGTAATGCCAAGGCCAGCAAAGTGCTCATAGCCAAGCAGAAGTCAAAAAAAAACTGGCCAGCAAAATGAGGCAGCTCACAGAGCTCAGCAACAAGCCTGGACCCTGAGCAGCAAATTGGTCAGGAGCTGATGCAGAAGCAGTGAACAGGCTGCTGGAAGGTGACTGAGCAGGCTCTGGGGACACCTCTGCCATGGCTCCTGCAAGGTGTCTGCTAGAGTATGGGCCCTGCAGCTGCCAGATGGAGTATGGTGAAAATTAGCACGTTGTGCTGGCATATAGTGCAGTAGATTAAACCTTAATGTTTACATCATTATAATTTTTACTTGGGCATTTCACCTTTTTTTTTTTTTTTTTTTTTTTTTTTTTTCTTCTGTCAGAGTGGTTTCAGGTCTGAATTTCAATCTGTGCCTTTAAGAACGCTAACATAGATATAAATACTTGTCTGTACAAGTGCATACTCCTGTATACCTTTTATATTTTTCTAATATTTCCAAAGCTTTAAATACATTTACATGAGGTTAGGGAATTTGTTTATGGGAATTATTATGGGAGATTATGGCATGTGGAATTTCTCCAAGTTTTAGTGGTGGTTCTGTGTGTGTTTTATTGCAAGTTTCTATTCTGAGAGGATCTGAGGGTTTGGACAGAGGAAAAAAAGAGTTCAGATGAAAATGTAGAAATAAATGGCAAGTCGCTGATTTATTCCAGTGATTTAGGAGAATTGTATCTCCCTAAAACCTTTTGTTTCTGTGATGTCTATTTAAAACCTGACAACAGTGGTGGTGTTCTGCTCTGACTGCTGCCTACCACGTTGATCACAGTCATCTTGTCACCTTCTCTACCTCTCCATCTGTCTCGATCCCTCTGCTGTCTTGCAGATGGTAAACTGTCTAGGGCAGGAGCTGTGCTGCTGCTCTTTGCTTACACAGCATCTAGTGTGCAGCACTTGACACCACAGAGTCCTGGTCAATGACAAAAACAACAAAGTTTTATGATGATAAAGCAAGTAATTACTGTCAACTTCGTAGCTGCTAGAAAGTTTAGTTATGTAAATAACAAGTTTACCCGTGAGTTTTATCAAATATTTTATATTGTTACATTATTTACGATAAACACATTGTCTGTCTTGCTACTCAGCATAAATGGAAAAGATAATTTTAGCAAGGAAAGAAAATATTTATGAAGAGAAACCAGAGGCAGAATTAGAAGTGATGAATTAATGAAAATACCCTGGCAATGGCAACGAGCCAGATGACAATTATCTCTTATCCGAGAGGTCATTTGAGATTGTAAGGATGATGTTGCACCTGGATGTATCATGTGCTGGGTTTGCCCACCTTGTGATCTGTGGCACAGCTTGAGAACTCTGGAGGACAAGGGTGTTCTGAGAAAATTCTGAAGGAAAATTACCTTGAAGTACAATAGCAGAGAGGACCAGGAACGCACTAGTGCTGCTGGGAGGTGTTAATACCATTTCAAGTTTCACTGGGGACTGTAAGAGCAAGGGGGAAGAAATCAGGGGCATTTGAGATGTAATAACAACGAATAACCTTTAAAGAATTGCTACAAGATAGAGGGAGCAGGAACAGACAGAAGAGTCCGTGGCCCTGAAGCAAGGGGCCGTTCATAGCAAGGAGTGCCATTTTTGACTGCAGAAAACTGTAGACTTGCCTCAGGGAGAGGTCCCTCCTGGGACAGGAAAAGGTTGTAACAAGTTCTTTCTATACTGTAAATATCATATGTCAACTTCAGACTGGGTCTATCCTCTGCTAGTTTATGTAGGCTAAAATGTCAACAACACACTTCCACTCAGTTTTATGTCACTTTCACAAAAGCAACTCTTTGTAGTAGTTATAATCCAGTTTTTCTTACCAATCTAACTGTTTGGCTAAAAATCATCCATAGGATTATGACCTTGGTGGCCCAGGATCTAGTTTGTAATGCAGTTATAATTTCATATCAACACCATAGAAATAGAAGAAACCGCTGTATTTTTCAAAACAGATTTGTGACACAAGTGGTATACTCATTTTTTTGGGGGAATGAGTATTTCTTCCTACAGGGTTGGAGAAAAAGATGTATTGACCAAATAGAAACAAGATAATGTATTGGTACAAATCATGAGGAATTTTCAGTAAGCAGAGTTACCTTAGAAATGCTGTCAGTATGGACACAGAGATGACCTTGGTTGCTGTTCTACACAGCCCCCAAATCCTGTATCCTACTGGACCATGAAAAGTGGTTCTGCTTTTATATTATTATTCTAGTTTCTTTCATGAGTCTTCTGTTTCTTTACTTTGCAGTACATACAACCAATTAAGAGGTAGTGGTGTTGATTGTGGTTGTGAAGGGTTTTGGTTCTGAAGGGTGTTCCAAGGGCAGGATCATCCTGGGTCTGTATAAAAATGCAGCAGTTATTCCAGATATTCTTGCTCCTGAGACATGCCAGACTTCAGAGACAGGATTCCCTCATGGCATGATTCTCCCATGCTTTACAAATCTGGCTGGTACCTTTATCCTTTAGTGTATTTATTTTAGTGTGTGCTTATGTTCTGTCCTCTCTGTTTTCACAACTACAAACAAAACACATGAAAAAGATGAGAGTTAATTACAGTGGCAGACACCAAGAAGAAATTGGATCATATACCAGATACTGCTGTATTTCAATTATGAAACTTCAAGATGGCAAAGAGGTGAAAAGCTCTCAGGAATGCTACACAAGGCTTTTGCAGAACTCTTAGGGTTTTTTTTTCAAATGCAAACATCAAGACTGCACTGAAGAGAAGTGATAATTCCATCAGGTTCCTTAACATACATATAACATACTGCACAAGGTTTGAAAAAAGATTGGCAAACCCCAAAGCTTCTCACCGCAGGGATAAACATAAAGCAGAAGCAAATGTTCATATTGCAGCAGAGAAATGGTCAAAAAAGATGGAAAAATGTCAACGTGCTTCTGTTTAGAAAAAAATCTGAAAGCTTCTAAGACAGCTTGAAGACAGTCTCTGGCTGTAAAATTAGTGGTGTTATACCATTCTGTAGTGAAGATGGTCAAATGCTGTCAAACTGAATGAAAGGAAAATTCCTCTGTCACTGGCACAAACATTTCAACAGTTTAATCCACTGTCTGCTGAATGCTCTGAATGAAGTTCTGCAGTTCCCCACACAGGAGCAGCACGCAGTAGTTTTTCCTGTAGCTCTCACAAGGTGAAGCATCAGGCCCTGGTTATTTTTTTCCTGAAATATTCAAATGCACAAGTCAATGCCTTGTCTAAAAGGAGAAATAATTGTTACATTTCTTTGCCAGCTTGTGGGGTAAGGAGAAAATTTCTAGAGTTCTAAGATACAGAGAAACCATCTGCCTCTGGAAATAACCAAAAAGATCAGTAGTACCATGTTTGTCATAAAATTATCGTTTTAGCTGCTGGACAAAAGTCTATCCTGAGGAATGTCAGCCCTGCTATTGAGTTTGCTGAGCTTCTGGGCAAATTAGTTTTTGTTTTAGGTGAAGCACAGCTCAGATTACTTGTTTGCAATCAGATATCCCTTAAATTTAGTGCAGGGGACATCAGGAGGTTTCTGCACAAGTTGCACTATCAAGTTAGAAGTGTGAATGCTGTTTTCTTTCCCTGTTTTTTGTTCTCCTGTTTTTCTTCCTATTTCCCAGTAGAGTGGTAGTAAAGATTTTATTCAAGATGGAATGGCAAGGATTTTCAGCGTCCAAAATAGCAAGCTCCATGCCTTTTTATCACTCTCATGACACCTTCTGTGCTGTAACAGCTGCATGATACCTTTAGACAGCAGAGAACAGTAGGTCGGAGAGTTTCCCCCTTTCATTATTCAAGGCCACAGCTTTGCTGTCCTGCAGTCTGCTCATTGCCAGGGACTTCCCATTCTCTGTCTATCTGGACTGTTGGTGGTGAGCACACTTGACATCATCTTCTTGCAAGTTGAGGACCAAAAACTCTGAAGCAAAATGTGCAGAACTCCTTTTACTGTATAGGAGTCAATGAACCTTCTAAAAAAAATGGGTGAAATTGACCCTAAAGAGGATGCCATGTGGATTCCAACCCCTAACATTCCATGATTCTATGATTCCTTTATATCTATTAATGATATCTATTCTATGAATTCTATTTATCTATATCTTCCATGGTATCTATTCATGCACTTACCTCCTTCTCTGCCTCTGAAAGTTCAGCCTGAAAACTACCTGGCACAACCTATTCACATGCTATCAAATCAACAAATCAGGAAACATGTGCTACTTCCAAGTCACTGGTTCTCAGGGATTTATTTCATGCTTCAACTCTGCAGATGCTGCAAAATAATTTGTTTTTCTTCTGTAACTACTTATGAGTTTCCAGTGAGAGGCAAGGCAGTCACCATGTCCTGGTTTCATCCAGCATAGAATTTCTTTCCCAGTAGCTGATACAGTGCTGTGTTCTGCATTTGATATGAGAAGAATGTTAATATATGAACCAAGGGATATCTGTAGTTGTTGCTGAGCAGTGTTTATACTAAATCAAGGAAATTTTTTTTTATATTTTTTTTTTTTTTAGCTTCTTGTGTCCTGCCAGTGAGAAGGCTGGAGGGGAAGAATAAGCTGGGAGGGGTGAGCAGCCAGGCCAGCTGACTCAAAGTGGCCAGAGAGATACTCCATACCATGTGGTGACATGGCCAGTGTGTAAAATGTGGGAAACTGAGAGGGCCAGATGACTGCTGGAGGACTGGCTGAGCATGGGGCAGTGGGTGCTGAGCAATAGCCCTGAGCATGAGTCATCTTTCTTGGGTTTGACTTCTCTCTTCTTGTTATCTATCTTGTAATCAGTATTAATTGCAATGATTACATTATAATTATATTTTAATTATATTTTAATTTCATTTTATTTATGAAAATGTTCTTATCTGAACCCATGAGTTTTACTTGGCTTTGATTCTTCTCCCCACTGGGAGGAACAAGGAAGCAGCAGGATGGTGCTGGGGTTAGAGCACAACACCCCATGATAATTTACTTTTTGTTGTGCCCAGTGTTCTCACTTCACCTTCAAAAGGGGTTAGCACAGTCTTCCTGAAAGTGGTAGTGTGATTAAATTTCCAAAATATTTTTTTAATGCTGTTCCTTCCTGACAACTGTTAATGAGAAACAACTATTAATGAGAAATATGAGACCAAAGTGGGACCACGGGTGACTCACTTGTAGGATGCTGCTAGCTAAGGCAGAGTTCTTTAATTGGTTCCTAAGCACCTGATTTTTATGAGTGGGGCTTAAGTGCTGAAATATAGGAAAGTACATTTCCTTGTACTTGCTGTCAGCACAGTAGCATATAAATGTGGTCTAGAGAAAATCCTAGAAAGTTTCCAAAATTCTTCCTGGAGGGTGTTATCCTGCAATCTTCGTTTGTATCAGAGGGCAAAGCTTTTTTTGGGGGGTGGAAAGCACAGTATTAATTTCCCATTACTTTTAGTGGGAATTTTGCACGTGTGTGAAGGAAGAACATGTGATTTTTGGAGAGTGGGGGAGTGAGTTTTAAAAATAATGCTTCCAGTCTCAGGAAATAGGAGAGCTGTGGCATGACACATGGTGGCACTTCTTAGTGTGGGCAATTTACCTGGTGTTGTGTCCCTGGCATCTTCATCCTGCTGCTTGTAATCCTTATAAATAGAGATACTGATAGACTGTGTATGCAAAAAGGTGAACAATTTCTGTGAAGTAAAAACAATTCAGTGCTGTTTTCCAGACACGCCCAACAACAAACAGAAACAGGAATATTAAAGAATAACACTGCACATTTGTTACCCAGGCAAGATTTAGAATCGTTGCAGGTGTGTTTTCATCACACCAACAAACAGCAGAGGCCAGAAATAAGAACTGTGAAATCAAATAGATTTGTCCTTTTGTAACATAAATTTTGTACCAATGAAATTTTGCTGGCTTCTGGATAGCTGTATAATTTAAAAAATATTTTTAAAAAAGCTTTTTCTTTTTTTTTTTTTCTCTTAGATTTCTGTGTTTTGGTGTTTTAGGGTTGTTTTGTATTTAAAAAAAATATTTATTTCACACAATGTGACTTTCACATGCTGCTTTGTTAATGATAATCTTTAACATCTGAAGATGATTTCATTTAAGGTTCCAAATACACGCTCTATGTACTGAAGTCAGGTGGGAGATGTTTCCAACTGCCACTGATGGGAGATGGTATCTAGATGTCCTCATCCGTAGCAGCTGAAATAAAGAAGAGATTATGATTTATAATAAAAGCTTATGCTAATGAATGAACTTCAGTACTCCAAGGTGCTAAATCTACTTGCCAAAAAAGCTGTCATAAAACTCTTCTTGTTCCAGCCAAAGAGAAATGAGAGAACAACTGAAAATTAACCATCGTATTTTTAAAGCACTTTCTCCACACACACTACACATAAAAGTAACTGCACAAATCATTGAAATGCTCTATCTATTAAATGGCTGTGTATCTACAGCATGATTTTCTTCCTAAAAAGCCTGAAAAGCCCTCAGCCTTTGGCAAGGTATTTTAGCTCTCCAGTCTCTCTCTTACGTGTATGTAGTTTAATCTGCCTCAAAGGTCTTGTTCGCTTAAGTGTGTGCTGTGAATTATTCTCTTGCAGTGTGTTGTGTGCAGAGCAGGTCTGACCCACCCAAGGGAAGGCAAAAAGGTTTCCTCAAGCAACAGTGTTTTCTTCAAAATGGTCTTTTTCATATTTTATGCCCAAATAGGGCCGTTATACCATCTTACAAATAGGGCAGTTTTTTTTCTAATTTTTAAAAGAGAAAGAGAAATAAAGTCTGGGTGCCATCTGGTAGGATGTAGGAGCTGCAGGTAAGCACACTAATAACACTTAATGCTCCCTTAACATGCTGTGTGTGCAGCACTGGAGGCATCAAGTGATGAATTCTCTGAACATTTCCAGTGCTCAAGGTAAATGTTACTAATCTTTTTAAGGAGTCCTCTTGCTCTTGCTGAGAAGAACAGCCATGTGCTTGCCAGCCCTGGAACCCCCAAAATTGGCTTAATATTGCATTTGCTGAAGGGTGTTCCTTCTCTGTCCTGCCCTTGTCACCAGCTCAGACTCTGTTTCTTCAGAGGACCCCAGAGCAGAAAGCAGACAAGTTAGTAGGTTGTTTTGTTGTAGTTTTTTTTTTTCTCCTGAAAGATCTTGGTGAACACAAGGAAATGGTGAACTCCCAAAGGCAGCTTTCCTTACCACTGTAGATTGCCCCATGGAAACAATCCCCTCGGGTGTGTGACAAATGCAAACACACTGCTAAGCTGGAACTCTTGTATGATGCTGAGCTCCCAGTAGCTCAGGGACAGGCAGCAGAAAGTGTAATAGATGTACCAGCTCATGTTCTAGACTGTGGCCATGTTTAATTGCTTGTTTGTATCACACTAGCAGTATGTTTTGTGTGTAATTAATTAGCTTGGAAGCTGAAGAATAAGGAAGAGCAAATGGAGAGCTGGTGGTGCAAGGTTCCCACTGTGTGATAGTGAGGCTGGTTCATCCTGTCCTCCTTGTGGAGGCTCTTTCCATCTTTTTTCATTGAAAATAAAATGGATCCCTATGTATTTGCTGAAGAAATTAAAGCATCGTTTGCTCTGTGTGGGACACTGCATGAGTCCCAAGTCAATACAAGATGTAGAACACAAGTGTCTGATTTTTATTTTTTTTTAATCTGTGTTACCTCTTAGGCTGGAAACACATCAGCTCCTGCTCAGTCTGTCAGTGCTCCAAGTGGATGTGTTACGTTTTTCTCACTTCCCAACATGACAGACACTGGGACCGTGGCTGTGTCTTGGTCTTTCTAGTTCTGGCAGTTGAATTCTAATATTTGCTCAGGGCTCTCTGTGACAAGCATGCTCTTTGCTAAGGATGCAGGGAGCTTCTTCCCTCTGCCTTTGCACTAAAAAGCACTGCAGAGGCAGCTCTGTGGCTGCTCCCAGGGGCACGTGGAGGGTGAAGCAGGTAGGAGGGAGGGCAGGTTATGCCCTTGCCTCTCTCTCTCTCTCTCTCTCTCTCTCTCTCTCACTTGACCTTTGTGTCAGTTTGCTAGAGTTGGTGGAGTTAGGGGAGCAGGGTGTGCCCATTCCAGAGATGGAAGTGAGGGCACACTGCAGGGAAATCCTGGTTCTCTCCAGGAGCACTGAAAGCATCAAGTGCACCTGGAAGACAGAAACCTGGCATGTGTGCCTGCTGAGGTGTTAGGAGTGTAAGAATGGAGAACCAGACCCTGCTGGAAAGATGGGCAACTCAAAATATACAGATGCTGGAAAGGAAAAAGTGATGACTTGGGGACATCCATGCTCAGGGAGTAGGGGCAATGCCTCTTTACAATGTGCTGTTAACATCTTTATTAACAGGTAAATTGAATGCTGATTTAACTCCTCTGTTTTTTCACTGAGTTTATTCCACTGCATTTATTTAGCTTTCAAATGACTGACCACTGGGTAAGTGAATCTATGGTGGTGACAAATAGCTGCACACACAGAAAATGTGACATCAGAACAATGTGCCACCAAAGATTCCTGCTGGTGAATGCTGCTTAGTTTTGTAACATTCTCAGTGCTGCTGAAATCACAGCAGTAACATTAACAATTCAAGTCAGGCATAAGTTTTTCTATCTTTTAATAGAGATCCCTACAATGCTTACACTCTCTAAATACAGATAATTGGAGGCTGTGGTGTAATTCTCTTTTCTCTCTTTTTGACGAGTAAAGTCACTGAAGCAATTGGTTACTGTTGAATAAAACTAACAGAATGTGCTGGGCCTACAGTGGTACTCCAAATGAATATCCTGGCATTTGTTTGGGTGGCAGGATCTTTACATTAGTTTTTAGGGTTTTTTTGTTTGTTTTTTTTGTTTGTTTGTTTGTTTGTTTGAGTTATTTTTACTTAAATGTCATAGTCCCATTGCAACTGTTACTAGCAGGTGACCATCAGCAGGTGAAGGGAACAGTTGTGACAATGTCTAAATCATAGGCAGGAGTGGGCAAATAAAGCCCATTTTTAAGATTTTATTTTTTTCCTTTTGTGTTGTTTGGGGAATAAAGGAATCTATGCTATCTACTTTGCTTATAATTCACTAAAATGGGTCAATACTTGTGCTGGCAGTTGCTCTGAAATTACAATGACTGACTGTAATTAAGAACTAATTTGTAGTCATAAAAAAAGCCAGATAAGGGGCTATCCACTTCATGAGAGATGAATATAATCAGGATAACTAGCACAGCTGGTTGCCATGTCTGTCCTCAGTGAGCACACACAATTCCCATAATTCATAATAGGACTTCTGTATCTGCCTCAGAAGGTGAATACTTAAGAAAATTTCCTTTAGATCAATGTTTTGAAGTGTTAAAGCTTCTAGAGTGTGGGAACAGGGCTTGGGGAACACAGTGTAACCATTTATTATTTATACAGCATTAGCATTTTGATGGATGTCACATAAATTAACCAGGTAGAGATGTTTTGGTTCCCTAGGAAAAGTCAGGTTTGTTTCAGAGGAGCAGATCAGTGCTGGAAGTGCTGGGTTAGAGCTGTGAGCAGGAACTTTCAGCTGGAGCCACTTTCAGCTGCATTTGGGGGGTTATTTTCCATGGTACTGGTGCCAACACCCGGTGACCTTTTCATCTCTGTTCTCCCACTAACTGCTGTATGAAAACTGCCCGCTCCAGGTTTGCTGCACAAAATATATCCATAAAACCCTGTTAACTGTTTTCCTTATGCAAAACAGCAATTATGACCTCTTTGACTTAGCACTTATTCTACAGAAGTAAGCAATTGCCATTTGGCTTTATTCATTTTGTACTTTGTTTCACACTTTCTTAAGATGTATCAGCAGACTTTTAATTATCCTGCAAATGATTCTATTAAGCATTCTCCTTGCATATTAAATGCAGAAGACATTGTTTTGAGCTTCCTTTGCCTCCTGTGAATAGAATGTGGGCAGACATAGAAAAATCAAATTATTTTGCTAAATGAAAACAACCTGAGCAGAAGAAATCATTTTGAATAATGACAGCTTGGGTGAGAGTGTCACCATTTTCTATCAGTTTGCTCTGCATCACATAGGAGCTCACTTGATGGAATGTTAAAAAAAAAAAGTGTCTAGTAAAAATAAGCTGTGACAGTCTCTAAGTAAATGTAATAAATCAGGAGGATTTTCAAAGGGAATAAAAAGTGTCATTTATGATGGTTACAGCTTATACGCCCACTATGATTCCTGTACTGGTACAGTTTATACTCTCCCATGGTAGATAAAATTATTACTTGATCTGTCAAAATGGAGTGACAAAATTTTTGTGGGTAGACAGCTTATTTAAGAATAGTAAAGTTCTATTGTGTGTTTGTTATCCTAACTCAAAGTACTGTAGAAAACAAGAAATGAGGGAAAGCAATCATTGTTCAGAAAGTTGATATAAAATTGGGGAATAAAAGAAAGTTAATAGCAAAAATCTTAATGTTTTCCCCATAGGAATCTGGAGAAATAGTAAACAGATTTTCATCTGAAAAGTTATTATGTCAGTAGCCTGTGAGACCCAAATTTGAGCAGATTTCCTGTAATATAGTGAATTGATAATTCTCAGAAGAAGTTCTCTCTGGAAATGGACGAGGTTGATGTCTCAGTTCCAACTGGTGTTGGCAACTGGATTAAATCCAGGAGCCGCCAGTGATTGCGCAGAGCCAGCTGAGATTTGCCAGAGCCCTGGAGGTGACCAGGACATTCCGAGGGCTGGAACATCTCTGCAGCCTCAGCAATGGAGTACAAGGGCAGGTGAACATCACTGCAGCTCCAGTGAAACTGCTCTGAACCGTGGCAGGGTGAGCACAATAAAACTCCCCATGCCATTTCTTGACAGAGCAGAGGTTGCCCTGCTGCACCTGAGTGTGTTTAGGGAGCTCGTAAGTTAGATTTACAAGTCACTGTTTACCAGAAAGTTCTGTTTCATTACCTTTTGAACACTTAATCAAGAAGTAACCATGTCATGGTTACTTGGTCACACAAGAAAAGGCATCTAATGCCAGAAGGAATGAAAATGAAGTGCATGTTTTGATAGTGGGAAGAAATACGTAGCCATTGGGATGGATTGTGAAGGACCATAATGAATCAGCAATGGTTTAGAGTCTTTCAGTTGTGATTAGGAGTTCTAATTCTTTCAGCACACCACAAGCCACAGCTGAAAGCTGAAGATGGGCCAGGCTTGCTCTGCTGTACCCTTTTTTCTCTGCTTGCACATTTTGGAAGAAAATGTTGTGGAGCAGTTCCTGTGCTAAATGTGGAGTCGGAGTTCTGTGCTCTGTTAGAAAAGGCATTTAGAGGATGAATGCATTTGCATATTTTCTGAAGAAATGATCACAGTTGAAAGAAAAGTATGGTTCCAACATGAGGAATAAGCTCCACATTTCAAAGTTGTTACCAAATCCCACCATCTCCCTCTGGACAGCTTAAACCCCAAGTACTCTGGAAGGAACACTGCCTTAAAAATGTTGTAGTGACTGATCTAGAGTGACTAGAAGTAAATCTTCATGTACAAAACAACTCCTTTCTCTCTGGTGTGGCTATTTAGTGAAGCTATTTTCTATTCACACAGCTGCAAAGAGTATTCACAGAGCTTTGGTAAGGGAAAAGGGGAGTCGAGAGAGAGGAATCAATCTGATTTGGGAAACTATTCCTTTCTCTTCAGATGAAAGACAAGCTGTAAAGTGAGTATCTAGATTTTCCAAAAAGCCTAATCAGATACTGCTTTGGGGCTACCCATAGCAAAGGTGAACTCATTTCCATGGACTTCAGCTGCTTGTGTAGCTGCAGGAATGTTTGTTGCAGTGTCTGTGGCAACTAGAGTCAAATTGAACTCATTAAAAAGAATGGACATTCTAGGGAAAAGAAAATTTCCCTTTGTACCAACAGAAAAGTCAGCATTGTGTAGCCTTGCCAGAACAGCAAAATTTCTGACAAAAGTAAGCAGAGGACATCAAACACATCATAGATTTTCTTTTCTTTTTTTTTTTTTTTCCAAGAGCAAAGTCTTCTAAATATAGATTATAGTAATTTACTTTCAAACAACTCATTTTCAGCATCTGACATGTTCATTAACCCCAGGTAGAAAAATTATTGTGGTGCATTAATTTTTCACCAATGAAGATATTAGTCATATTTGCAAGTATCATTAGTGTCTGCCACTGAGGTGGAAAAGTCTTCCTGGCTCTCTCCAAATGGAGGATGCATTAGAATGTTAACCAGGGGCTGCAGAGTTCGCTGGGTTATCAACCCTTGCGCACTTTTCTCCATTGAATTTTAATTAGACTTTTCTCAAAGCACATCATGCAAAGGCATGGTTTAGAAGTGAATAGGGCAGATGTGTAATCCCTTAGTAAAAGAAAGTAAACTGCCCAAGGATGCAGTGTAAGGACTCTGATGGAAGGGACCAAGTTCCCATTTTCAGCTGCATGTGTACTCAGCAGTTAGGAGGAGGAGAGATCAGAGGTGGTGTATCCATTGAGGGGGGAAGGGAAGAGGATTTCAAAGGTGCCAGCAGCAGAAGGTATCCAAAGGTAAATGAGGTCAGACTTGGGTTTTTTTTCTTCTGATGGAGCTGTGACAAGTCCCTCACACAGTACCTTCTTAAAATAAAGACAAAATAGGGGGAAATGTCTCAGAAATTATTAACTCCTATCTTTCTTCAGTGCTTTTCTGTACTTTTTTTCTACTAGATACTCACAAAGTCTTTTATCAAATCCTTATTTAAATGGTTTTGCTTTGAATTTATCTATGACCTATTTTATTTTTTTTTTTAATCCTTTATGGAATAAAATAGTCCTCCTAGCTTTTCTTAAAGACATGATGAAAAGGAGAGCAAGTTGAAGCAGTGTTGCTCTACTTAATTTTTTTTCACATTAAAACAATGCTCTGACTTTATTCCCTGAAGTACAGGACTGTTCATCTGTACAGTGGCTAATCTCTCAGAACATTATTTTTTTTTTTTACATAGGGTGTGTGTTTATCTTAGTTATCTTACTGATAAATATGACTAAATCAGGAGCCAAGGGGAACTGACATTCTCTTTAGTAACGCTTGTAAAACTTTGAATCAGTTATAAATCAATTATGAATTAACTGGCTCCTCAGTTTCTTCCCCTTTTACTTGCAATGTCCAATTTCCAACTTAAATGAAACAGGACATGAAGTATCTCAGTGCAAAACCTGCTGAGGACAGTCAGCAAGTTCACTAACTAGAGTGATGTTAGGGAACCATCCCTGATTCCTTGCATTTCCCAGCCTGCTCCAGTTTGGTTTTGCATCTCTCCTGATACTTAGCAGGATAATAAAAGTATCAAGCTGGCCAAGAGGATCTAGAGCTAACTAGTAAATCAATCCAAAGTTGTTTTCTGATTAGTCTGTGGCATTACTAGTGCAGCTGGGATGGGTTTGTCTTGTACTGCTTTACATTAGGTGTCCTGTATCACCATTTCTCCTATTGTATTTAAATTCACACTAAGATGACAGTGCCTCTGTGGATTCTACATAAACCCGGACAACTTTTGAGGATACTCATTTTGAAGTCCAGTAAGGTAGTGAATCTTCATTTGATAATGAAGTTGGGAAATTAAACCAGGAATGCCCTTTGAGTCTCATATAGCAAAATAATTTTTTTTAGGGTTTTGTTGCATTAGTCATGGGCTTGCCTTGATGGTAAAAAGTCAGTTTAACTGATATCTAATGTAGCCTTGCTATGTTGGTTGGTTTTTTTTTTATTTTTTTAATGGTAATAGTTCTCATTACTGATTATATCAGTAATAGAAACTTGGGTCCAAGCCTGATTCAAACTCCTGTTAATTTTTTTACATACAAATTATTATTTGATCACATAATAACATGACATTCATATAGAATGAATAATTGCATCATTTCAGATGTTGCTTGTTTAATTTCAGTGTTATAATTTGAATGTTCTGGACATAATAAGTAGTCCATATATGAAGCATTTATATAACCATTTTTTTCAATGCAGTTTTTTTCTGTGAAAAAAGGTTTCTAGGAACTAGACAGCTACTTGAATACTTCACCCTAGTACAACTTAATTACATCTAATGTTATTTTTCTGGCTTTTACAGAACACAAAAGCTATGTATTGCTTTTTCATTTGTTTATCTTTGAGCTCAGCCATAGAAAGCTCTTCTCATCTATAGATAGTTGTATTATTTAAGCACTTTTTGTTTTTGATGGAAATTACTTTTGTAGGAAGAAATTTACCGCTCTGGCTGCGATCAGGGCCCCGGCTCAGTCCATACCATTCTCTGCTGACATGCCTATTTCCTACCTGTCACAATGAAATACTAATGGAAGGTCCCATCAATTCTGACATTGCTTTCTTATTCTTTAGAACCAAGGTCACTTTCCTTCAAGTTTACAATTGACATGCAAAGAGAAAGAAAACTCTCAGAAGGAGTATGATTTTTTTGTGCCGTATTTGCGCCGATAGCTCCTTATTTAGATATTTTTCCTTTCAAGGAATAAAGCATTTGAAAAATTTTAAGTGATAGGTAAGGTTTTTACTTCTTGGAGAACAATAAAGGTGCTTTTTATCTTTCTTACTAAATACACATGCAAAATCAGACAGGCTAATCAGCTGGTTCTTTTCTCAGCATCTGTGTTGTCACATTCATGTTTAAATGAAATACTAGAAAGGTGTTTAAGGGCTATTTTCTAAACCTTACAAAATATCTGCTCACAAAGAGTCTAAAGGAAGCTTTAGTCTCTGTAGAAAAGGGAAGTGATGGGTTTTTAGGGTAAAAGACATTGCATTTCTCTTGAACACACCAAGGGAGGCTTGCATTTCAATTCCCAGGACCTGTTTTTCACCGCATCTTTGTTCTTTAATCATAATTTTTGTTATTGTCTGCTTAGTACCATGTCCTCTTTTTTATACTCAGAAGTGAGAAGCCTTGTTTATACTTCTGAAGACTGGAAGAACAGCACCATGGGAAACTAATGTCCTTGTTTTATCTGTGTGCTCAGGTGTAGTACAGGCAAAGCTTCCAACATTACACTGCCTATGACCTCTGTCGTATTTTAATGGACTCTCTCTTTGAGTAGCCTTTCAGATGTAATGTAGCCTGCTGAAGGTTGGTATTTGGGGGGAGAGATTTCTGGCTGTTCTGTTTCTGACTGCAAGTCTCGTCACCTTATACAGAGATAAATTTGTTTAATTTTTATTATTTTGAGTCTGTTTTTTTTTGGGTTTTTTTTGATGACAGTTAACACTGAATCTTTACCCAACCAGAATAAGGATCTTCTAGCATTGATAAGTCTTGTCGTAAATTGGGAGAATATAAAGGCTTTGTATAACAACCTTTTTATTTATTGCAAAACTGTGAGATATATTTCTGTTGTTAAGGAATGCCACTAAAAGGACTAGTTTTCATGGTATCAAACAAGCTGCTCTTGTGATGGAAACTCAATGACACAACACTTGTAATTAAAGCCTCTAGAGTTTCATAACAGACCTGAATAAAGAGCTTTTCCTATGTAATATTTGCAAGGGAAGGGGATGTCTTCTAGACTTCATCACACTGTACAGAGCTTTAGATCTATTCCAGTTTTACACCAGTAAACTGATAGAATGATGCAGAATGGCACCCTGAGACAGTCAGAAGGAAATAAGCTTTGTAAACTGGGCTTCTTTCATACTAGACAGAAATGTTCCTCAGTTGTGTTCCTTGCAGATCCAAACACATCCTTAGCAGCTTTTTTTGGGAATTAGGTCAATTAAAAAAATTTCCTAGAATTGAGGTGCTGAGTTTGGTATGGTGGTCACCTCTTTACTTGTTATTCTTCTGCTGCCTCTCTCATATTGATGCCTTTGCATGTCAGTATGTATATATATATATAGATATAGTATATCAGTGTTTTATACTGATTTTACTTACTGCTCATGCAATGTTAACTCCACTTTACAGCACTTGTAGTCTCTTCCCTCTTCCACCACTAGATGATACATTTCAAAGCAAAGCTGTATTTTAAAGGAGTTAAATATGTTAAATTTCTATTTTCTTGTTTCTTACTAGTATCAAACAAACAAAAAAAAATATTCCCCAAACATAGGCAAAACTCATGAAGCAGAAATATACATACATTCCTACAACGTATATAATTGTTGAATAAATCAATATATGTAAGACCTTACAAATGCTCATAAGGAAGGTTCAGAATAAATGCAAAGGATTAAATCATTTAATAATGAGTATTACTACTACTGCAGCCTGTGCCACTTGCTTGAGTAAAATGTGAAGCATGTCAGGTTTTTACAGTAGCACTGAACTGGTGCAGAGCCGTCCACTTGTGGATAAAACCAGACAAAACCTACACTGTGAGACCCCACTTGAAGTACTGTGTCCAGCTCTGGAGGGCTCAGTAGGAGGAAGACTAGGATCCTTTGGAGCAGGTGTGGAGGATGCCACAGATGTGATGATGGGGCTGAGAGGGGTGGGGGTGTTCAGCCTGGAGAAGGCTCCAGGGAGACCTTGTTGCAGCCTTTAAGCCTAAGGGGGCATCTAAGAAAGATGGGTCCTGTTACAAGGGGTGATGGTTTTGAACTCAAGGAGAGTAGATTTAGACTAGTTATAAGGAAGAAATTTTTATCAGTGAGGGTGCTGAAAGACTGGAATGTCTTGCCCAGAGGGGTGGTGATGCCCCATTCCTGGAAGCATTGCAGGGCAGGCTGGCCAGGGCTCTGAGCACCCTGATGTAGTTCAAGATTGTCCCTGCTCACTGCAGGGGATGTGGACTAAATGACCTTTAAAGGTGTCTTCAAACCCAAAGCATTCCATGATTCTTTTTGAGCAATTTTTGTTCTAGTCAAGATGCTAATATATGGTTTAATTCCTGCAATTTCATCCTTATTGGACAAATTCCTTTATTAAATTTTGACTTGTGTTTTATCTTTGTTAGTATCAAAGGAGATTTCATGGACTGGAGAAGGCAGAACAAAAAGTACCTGTTATTATCATCACTTTCCTTTTGACAGTCAGTGGGACTTTATGCTGCTTTATGTAATCAGCTTTGCAATACTGTAAAAGTCTGGATACCAAAGTAGACAGGATATTTCAGCAGACATTTTGGTCTAGAAAATATCTTTATTGCTTCAAAATCTGCAGGATTTTCTTCGGTATGTTGAGATTTCTCTAATTTTGGGGATGGGAGAACACTTCTGGTGAAAGAAGGCAGTGTTGGGAGGATGTTGGAAGGTCTTTCCAGCTGCCCCTGCTTGAGGACTAGTAAGGCTGCGTGGGAGCGACACAGTTAACTGTGGTTCAGAAATTCTAACTTTACAAGGATGAATCTTAATTCCCTTGCCTTTTTCTTCACAAATATTGGAAGCATCAGAGATGCCTTTGCTGCATAGATGGTAAGACCAACAATTTGCTAGAAGATGTTTTAAATCCCCATCTTACAAAGCATTTAATTTTTCTAACTGAAGCCTTGCTCTCTTGTGACTATTGACTCTCCATGAGGCTAATTCTGCAGTAAATATTTTTTCCTTTACCAATGTAAACGTTTCTGATTTCTTATGCATCTCGCCCCCCTCTCTACATGCCTAGTGGTCTTCCCTATAGATCCCTTCTGTTTGGATAACTGTGTGCATCAGATGGCAAATAGTTAGCTGCTGGTTTACATGTTGCAGGGATCAATTCTTCACTGATAGGGCAATGGACTGGTCGACCTAAGATACGTCTTTCATCTTTATTATATCACTGCAAAATGCAAGTGGGCGTGCAAATCCCAGCTCTTTGCCAAAGCCATCTGCTCAAAGATATTATACAAACAGACAAGGAAGGTTTAAACTAATTACAACTTTTGTCTGTTGATGAAAATTATTCTTTGCTACAGCTATTGCATATCTGGGCTTCCCCTGGTTGTGTCATCTTTTTAAATCAAAAAGCTTCCTCTGGACACCAGATGAAGACTTTTGGTGGTTTTTGATTGGTTTGGGAATGTGCTGCAGCCCAGCAGAAGCATTAGCAGATTCTCTCATGGACAATCAGTTCAGTGAATTCACTGAACAAAGACTGCACATGTTTTTCCCTAGAAGATCCCAGAGAGCAATATGGGAGCCCTGCATTAGGCTTTTATTGTACTGTTGTCCTTGCCTTGCACTTGGAAGGACTCACCAGAAGGGAAGAGCTGGGTGTCACATCTATGCATAGTTGTCTCTTTGGACTGGGAAGCTCTTCACACCCACAAAATGGTGTATTTTGCCTGTTGAGCAGAACAGTCCATTACACGTGGGCTGAAGAACTGGGACTGAACAGAACCGGCTTCCAAGGGCTCCAAACAAACCAGAGGAGAATGGTCCTTCTGAACTTCTGTAGTCTCCTTCTCTCAGTTCTCCCTCTGTTCTGAGGGCTGCCTTATCTCCTGATCTTATGGAGAAATGCTTCTGGAATCAAGTGGACAGTTTCCCTAACTGAGATGAGGTGTGTCCCCCTTGTGCACAGCCGGGCTGTGCTGGGAGCCTTTGTCCCTCCTCAGCTGTGGAGCAGCCGGGCAGGGACCGCTGTGAACCTCAGCAGGTCACCGAGCTCCGCCTGCATGAGCTCCTGCTGGCTCTCGGGCTGACAGATGGGAAGCCATAAGCTTTGTCACTAAGTGTTGCCTAAGACAGTAACAGTTGTATGTGCAGTTCAGGGTGTTGGTGTGTTAGAAGTTTTATTTGTGTGTTTTTGTTGTGTTTGTGCGATATTGTAGAAAAGAAAAAACGAAATTACTCTCTCCACTGGCTAAAGAGAGATCCTGTTAAAACTGTGTAGAGGGAAAAAAAGGAAGCTGTTTACTCTGTACTTTTTGTGGACAGGAATTTTCAGTTCAGTTGGGTTTATTTTCCTTTACAAGCTTTTGACCAAGTCATAATGGCTTTTATCTCTGCAAGTGGTAACTGCACAAATATTTTTAGCCATATATTGTTTTAGTGGTATTGGCTCCGGTGAAACTGTCCTCTCTAGCTAAATAAAAGACAAATACTTTGCTCACCATACATGAGATTTTTATCACACTTTTAACATTCTCTAATTACACCCATTTTCTGTTTCCCCAGTGTATTTCATCATGTAGAAATATTTTGTTTCATAAGTTTGTTGTGTGGTTTATAACCAGTGTGGATGGTTAACCTCCTTACTGTGATGCTGTATGTGCAAGCTGCTGTTTATTTAGTCCTTGTTCTCATCGAGACAAAACTGCTGAACAATCCTACAAGCTTAGCTGAGGGCAGGGTAGGAGAATATTTGCTATAAAATGTGTGAGGTTGATTCATTATAGAAAACAACCACCCTACTTAAATAATTATTGGAAATTTTTTAGCATTGTATTAATACATAATTAACATTTTTACAATGAGCTTAATAAACAAATAACAATTAAACTTCCACATATGGCTTACTTTACAAAGTTACCCTGTCATGCATAACTAATGGGTTTGCTACCACATGTCAGGAGTAATGCTGTTACAAGTTTAATGAAGCTGGTGGTCTGTTGCAAGATAACAACGTTCAGATATCAAGTACAGTATTAACTACAGATTGTCCTGTGTTGCCCTTGACTAGACTAAGATGACACCTTGCACTGGGATCTGCATTGGTGAGCACTTCTGTCTTATGCTTTAATGAGGAAAATGAACTGCATTTGGAGAGGAGTCATCCTTATTTCCTGCAGGTTTCTTGTCAGTTCAGTTACTTATTGTAGATATTCAAAAGCTCTATGTGTAGCAGCTTAGGTTTCATGGTTGGAAACTCTTTAAGTGCTGTTAGTACCCAAACGATGGACTAGTGGCCAAGTGAAGCTGCAGTTGTGTGCATTTCATACAAGTAACATAAAGGGCTGTAGCACTACAAGCTTGAAATGAAGGAATTTCTCTGACTTGATTCCACTTTTAATTATAACGAAATAGAATCACAAGCTTTTGTAGATACCCAGAATTTAATGCATTTGAAATGCATTTTGATGGATGTTTCCTCAATAAACTCTTGCTAACCACTTTCTCATCTGATACCAACGCTTTACTGTTCTTAAAAAACCCACTTAATTTGAAATGAGAAACTTGCTATGAAGGGAGATTTTCAACACAGGCTGTCTGTATTGTTTCATCTGTAAACTTCAGCTTTACCTTTTCAACTTCCCTGTACTGTTTTATGCCTTCTGACATTTGTGTCAGATCTATTTTTGCTTCACGACACAGGCTAGATTCTCGTGCGTTTCAAACTGTATGTCATCCTTCTACACCAGAAAGAACTGGACAGAGGTTAGGATGCTATCTTTTTCAGGCTAATTAAGTTCCAGCATAATCATTATACATAGCCCATATTTGCTTATTGAATACAAAACTTGCTTTGAGCAGGAGCTTGGATGAGATAACCTCCCAAGGTTGCTTCTGGCTTGAATTATTCTGATTCTGTGGAAACAAAAGTGGAAGGTGTGTGTTTATTACAGAATGAAACATTTCATTGCCTAAAATTCTGTTTCTGAGAAGTCAGAGTTCATTGTAGAACATTTTCACTCACAGTCACAGAAAATGAGATTTCCCGGAAGAAAACTGTAACTCTGAGATGGACGCAACTAAATGTGTGCTTAAAATTCCATCCTCTAGGACTTAAAATTCCATCCTGCAGAAAATACCTTTTCTTTTCAAGGCCATGTAGCCCACCGAAGCCAAACTTGTTTTTCTCAAGCGCAGTCCTATCATTTTATTTTATTTTTTTAAAGATTGAATTGAAGTGGAAGATGATAATTTAAAAATAAAAAGTCCCCACAGTTGCAGGTTGTGGAGAACTCCTGCTGTATAAATTTTTTAGAACACAAATATTTTAGTGGTTGAGTTGATGGATGAACTTGGCAGCCTGTCCTCAAACGATCTGGGATTTTTAGAAAAACAAAAAACAACACCCTTAATGCCAGGTTCTAAACTGTATTTAATAAAAAATAGAGCTGTGGGCAATGTGCTTATTTTGCTTTTTTTTAATTTATTTTTTGCTATGAGGCTCATTGCTGCATTCAGCCATTAGCTTCTGCCTCATTCTGTCAAGACTCAGGATGGGAGAGCCAAGAAACTACCCTGGTTCCTTCAGGAAGGTGTGTGCTAAGGAGAGAAATACAGCTGCAACTTAGCCATGGCCAGCTGGTTGGCTGATCATGGTTACTCTCATTGATCTGGAGAGCCTAAAAACTCAAATGTGTTCCAGACTCCCTTATGGGTCAAGATAGCAGCATGGCACAGGCTGCTGTAAGTAAGCATGACACATGTGTTCAGCCACGCAGGAGGACACAGTGATCTTGCATCTGAGTGGATTAAAGACTGGTGGGATTTGTATGTTTAACCTCCTTTATGTGAAGACAAAATAGATAACCCTGGTCAAGCAGGCAGGAAGGAAAAAGGGATAAAAAGTCTAGGATGAGATCTCGGCCTTCATTCTTCATAGAATTATTTCAGTTTGTTTTTCCAAAACCTGCAAAGGTGCAGCCCATCTAGCACCTGTGTTTGACAGAATGTATACATGGAGTCTTGTGCCTCAGTGTTCCAGCCCTTGCCCAAGGACATAGTTTATTGTTCTGTGTGCATGGGATTCCACAGAACTGCTTACATGTGAATTATTAAAGGTCAATCTAAGAATCTATAATGCAATTTAGGATAAGATTATAACTACTGAACTTCTCTGTTTCTTCTGCTGCAGTTTCTATTGCCTTTAAGATTGGGAGCTGCAAGAGAAAAGTACATGCAGCAATGCTTTAGTGAATGTACAGGCTAAGTCAAGTCAGGAAACAGGCCCTCAATTGTGTGTCCACCTCTGCAATAGTTTACTGACTTGGTTTCTTTCTTTCTTAAATTGATCGGTATCACAGGCAATTTCAGTATAAAAATGCACAAAACTGGCAATAAATCTACATGCCTTCTTCAGTGCACCAGTTATAGTATGTCAAAATTTGTGCAGTCAGTCAAGTAACATAAGTTCCAGAGCTTTATTTACTGTAGAGTGCTGCAAACTAGTGCTCCATGTCATTACTCAAAAATAATTAGAAAAAAAATAGTTTGACAGGGGGTTGGGGTAAGAAGAAAGCAATTTAATTTCTCTACAGCTTAGGGTTCAGGCTCAGTTAATTACAGAATTATGGAATCACAGAATAATTGAGGTTGGAAAGGACCTCAGGAGATCTCTAGTCCAATCTCCTTCTGAAAGCAGAGCAAGCTGTGAAATCAGACCAAGTTGCTCAGGGCTTTATTCAGTTGGATCCTGAAAACCTCTGAGGATGGCAATGGCACAACCTCTTGTGCAGGCTGCTCCACCTCTTGGCTGTCCTCATGGGGACAGCCCCACTCTGTGCAGTTAGATCACTTTAATTTCAGTTTATGCCAGTTGTTGCTCATCCTCCCGGGATGCACCACTGTGAAGAGCCTACTTTCTTCTGCAGAACCTCTTCGTAGGCACAGGGAGGTGGTGGTAGCTGTCTCTTGAAAACCTGAAGCTGTTCTGTGAAGCTGTCTCTTCTCCAGGCTGAACAAGCCCTGCTCTTCCAGCCTCTGAGAGATGACTGCTTCCCTAGATCTCCTGGCCAGACTCCTGTTCAGAGCATGAAGGATGTGGTTGTCCTTCACTGCTAAGGCACTCCTAAGGCTGCCTCATAGGAAACTTGGTCTCTACTCAGTGAGTTCCCAGCCCCTTGTCACCATGAGGGTTCCTAGGACTTTGCATTTCTCCTTGATGAGATGCCCATTTTTCCAGCCTGAATGGCAGCCCTGCCCTTGAATATTTTGACTGGTCCTCTCCACCTGCAAAATATTGCAGTATGTTTCTAACACAGCCACAGCTGCTATATTTATTCGAGTAGAAATAAAGCAGTACAATTTAGACTCAGCATTTTGACAATATAAATGTTTGTTTATATGGTAGTTGTGAGATAGGGAGCAGAAAGCTTAATAAAAATTAAGTAGATCATACCAATATTTAAAATAAGAAATTATTTGTGTGGCAAACATCTGTGTTGTTTTGAGTGGTATTTTAAACCTTAATTGTGCTGTCCACGTTCAATTACATTAGGACCCCCCGTGTTAGACTTGCTGTTGGAAAAGGCAGATACACTGCTGTGTTTCCTGAGTGTGTTACTAAGTCAGTGCATTGGCTGTGAAATGTATGATGATGTCCATTTTACAAATGGATGTGAAAACTCTCAAAAATAATGGTTTGGTGCAAAGTCCCATGGGGCTGGAAAGGGAAGCCAAATCACAAGTCCCATTCCACTGCCCAGGCGTTAGATTAATCTTCTTTCTGGCAGCTATTTAATTCAGAATAGATTTAGATCAGAACTTTTGTTTGAACACAGTGGCCATTTAATCATGCCAAAATGTTTCCACTGTTCCCATTTTTTCTTTCATTACATTGTGTGCTAAAGAAATTACAATCAGCAAAGCACTAGAATTATCACCTGGCTATCCTGAATCATAATGAAGTACTGTGTGGCATTTCACCGTTCCAATTCCTGATTTGTGGTTAAATTTGATATGCAGCATACTGAATTCACATTATTGTGTAAATATTCTCATTATAAGCTATAATTTGCTTTTGATCTGAAAAGGTCATAAACATGCCATCGGTTATTTCATAGTAGTATATAATAATTCATGGGGATTTTTTTCTTCCCTGAGAATGGGAGGTGTCTGCACTAACTGTATGGTAATGGCTGGCAAATGTTGACTTTTATCAAAGGCTTGTGTTTGCTTCACGCCTTCAACTCCTACATATTATAGCAGTGATTGCTGTTTCTGTTTTATTCTATGGTGGTTTAGTATTATGCTAGATACACTACTTTGCATAATGCTAGTAAATTCCTACTATTAGACCTTGGAAAAATATTCAGCTCAGATTCCAAACTATTCTGAAATAATGGTAAGTTTAAATCTAATTTACAGTCAAATAATTCGAGGTCCATAAATGATTGTCAGACATCAATTTCATGTATCTTTAATTCTCTTCTGAAAAACAAATGTTTAAATTTTATCTGTTTCCTGACCTATCACAAAGTCTGTTTTTCTACAGACTTTGTTTTACTTTTCCTTCTGGTTCTGTCACAATCTCTCCATGAAAACAGAGTAATGACTGTGGTACAGAAGCTTTTATGAGAAAGCGCTTTAGCATCTCATGAGACTGAGAGGAGGAATTTGTACTCATACTGAGCCAGAAAGTGGAAGAAGTAACAGGTAACTCCTTCCTCACATCAAATCTTGGTGATAGGGAAAGTCTTGAGGCAGCAAGAACAGAAAATAATAGCACCTCTATTATTTTAGTTCCAGTTCTTGCAAATTATAGTCAAATAGTACCTCTAATTGTCCCAAATCCAAAATTTTGTTGGGATCTTTGGGGATGTGCTGTGGATTTAATCCTAAAAACACTGAATTTACTCCAGCCAAAGGTGTTTTAAAATAAAAAGCAAATACATATCTAAGAAAATTTACTCACTAATAGTTCCTTTATCAATTATGATAATAATAAAAAATATTCAAGATTTCCTTTACTGGGATCCTCAACATTTTGATGATTGGGCAGTGGGAGTATTTATGACATGTTATAGCTGAAATTCCTAGACTTATTTGCTGTGTGTTGTCCAGGATTTTAGTAATATTGGAGATCAAGCAGAGAAAGCCCAATTTTTTTGGCAGACTATTCTTGGCATGGTTTTTTCTGGAAAATCTTAACATGGCTCATAAAAATAATTTATTTCCACTATTGTCTCACATGATAGAAAAACCCACATGGCATCCTTATCCTCAGATGTTCCTTATATAACTGCATAAGGAAGTGTTACAATTCCTGGTGGCTGTTCATTATTTCTACCTCGACACAGAAGTCGGTTAAAGAAGGACATTAATTTTTTTTTTCCTTACTTTTATGCAGAAAAAGAAACAAATTATCTCCCTCATTTACATTTATATTTAATTTGAGAGAGAGATCTTGTGGTTTTTTTTTTTTCTGAGGAGCAGGGAACAGATTTGTGTCCAGATAGATAGTTTATCAGTATCTGCCTTTGAAGGCCTATTAATTAAAAGTGGATATATGTCTTCCTGAGTCTGTTTAAATATGCCTTTAATGTGTCTTAATCTGAAGATTTACACTTTTGCTTTTAGGCCAACAACATTAACAAAAAAAGTGTAATTTTTAAGACAATTTGTATGGTAAGGAATTTTTTGGGTATAATAAAAAAAAAAAGTAGGAACGATCAATTTTTCTTCAAACTTTTGCCTGTGAATGGTTCTTAGCAATTACATAGTAGTGAAAAGAAGCATATTAATAAAATGTGCCATTATTTTTTTGCTACTTCTTGTTATTGATGGATCTGTGTGTAAACATCCTTTACGTGTCAAACTGTTTCTACAATAGGTGCTTGTTTTTGCTAAAAAGATAACGTGACTGAGGGCTGAGGAGCAGGTTTGTGTCAGAGAATCTGGGAACCAGCAGGGAATGCTTTTCTAGGCAGAGGACCTGCAAAAAATTCAGTATTTCAGTAGTGTCTCCAACTCAGGGTGCAGAGGAGGAGGAAATACTGCCTGGGACTTCATATAGAGCTTGCAGAGCCCACGAAGAGAGAGAAGCAGAGAAAGAGGTTGTGGATCAGCATAAAATTGAAGCTGGGAATATCCTTAACTTGAAGGATAAAAGGAGGTGGTAACGTTCATTTGAAAAGCTCTTTCTTTATCCTGAACTCGCTGGCTGATACTCAGTGAAGTCAGGACCATGCTCCCACAGACACCAGTGGAGCTGGGATTCACTCTGGCTGAGGGAAGCTGTAGATCTTCTTTATTTCCCTCTTCCTTTAGAACTCTGACTCCAAGGAGCTATTTGCTTTGCATTTGACTCTGCCCACAGGAGAGATGCTTTTTCACTGCAGTAGGTGTAGATCAGTCACTGCCTGGCATGAGGTGAGAAGGCTTCCCCAGTCTGTCGCTCTGTGTGTGGAGGTGCACTGAAAAATAAGGATTTTTTTTCCCTTCTTTGTGATTACGTCAAGGGGAGATGTTTATAAAAGTGCTATTTTTATTTAGGCTTTTGTTAGGGATGTGGTGTTCTGAATCAATATGTCCATTTTAACATTAGTCACCATACTACAGATAGTACTGCCAAGTGACTGCAGTCTGGGACAGAGCCACCAGTGCTGGGTGTCTGTGTGGTTGGTCTTTATGCTCAAGAGCCACAGAAGTAAGTGATATGGGAACAAAACTCTTTAGGTTTAGTGCTTTAGAGACAAAAAAAAAGAAACATATTAATGGAGGTTAACCCTCTGAAAGTGTTCAAGGTCCTGTCAGTCTTTCTCAGCAATTTTTATCCTAATAACAAAAAAACAAATCAGCACTTTTCAAACTCTGCTTTCCCTGACTTTTCTACCTTCCTTTTGCTTTTTTCGTTTTCTGCTCCTCCTGCTCCTTCTGTTCCACAACAGCAAATTCTCTCTATTTTTTAAAATTTCTCATTTCAGGTTTGTTTGCTGCTTGGGCGACAGGCCCCAGTCAGCGTATCACAGCTGCAAAGTTACTGCTATCTGGAGGCTGACACAGAAACAGATACAGAGCTCTAGTCTGTTTAAATGGAGATTAAAATTTTATGTAGCAATTAATGGTTAACTGGGGGTAAATGATCCAAAATTACCCAGCAGGATCTTTGTTGAACAGAAACACTGCTTAATGTCCCTTGTTTACTAACAATGTGATGAAGAGTGAGGAGACAGTTCTTCATGTATGCAGGTCATACATGGGAGGTAGGAGGTGCTGCTTTGGTACAGAGGCAAGAAGATGAGGGTTATGTAAGGTGTCCTGGACACAGATTTGCTTTCTTTACTACACCGTGTTAATGTTTAGAATCTGTGTACTGTGAAGGTGTGGCAACAGCATTAAGACCCACCTGGATCTGTTCCTGGGTGACTTGGTCTAGGTGATCCTGCTCAGGCAGGGAGGTTGGACTAGATGA
>JANHGL010020897.1:0-26495 GCA_024611195.1 Ceyx melanurus
CTGTACCGAGCTGGCTGCTGAGGGCTTGGGTTTGTACTCTGCTGACATGAATCAAGCCTTTATTTGGGACCCTTTCCTTTCCTTTCCTTTCCTTTCCTTTCCTTTCCTTTCCTTTCCTGTCCCTTTCCCTTTCCCTTTCCCCTTTCCCTTATGTAAGGATTTTCAGGTCAAGGTACTGCCAAAACAAACCATGGAAACTATTTCTACCTTTGTGAATATTTTATCCTAAAGATCACTTGGCTAATAAGAGAACACTGCCATAAATTTTGGCTCTTGGAAACCCAGAAAGCTTGTACAATTAGTTGGCTAGTGGAAACTGAATTAGTAGAGTGAAGAAGTTCATGCAGTCAGTTTTGATCATGACATCCTCTGATGCCTCCCAAGATAATAGGTACCCAAAATCACTGCTGTTATTGTCCCAGGAAAGCAGAATATGCTGCTCTGAAAGCACTTGTTTGGTGCTGTAGGTAGCAAACCAGTCGAGTACAGAACTGCTGACTGCTGGAGTCAGTCAACCCATTTTCAATCCTAAATAACACCAGTTTAGAGCTATTATTTTTAACTAGCATTGCAATTACTCTCCTTGATGCTGGTTCATTATGAGACAGATTTTTCCAGTCTGCAGAATTCTTGGTGCTTTCATTGATTGCTCTCTACTGTGTTTTCACTAGAGTTTGTCCTTCTTACTGCTTACTCAACAGAGTTATCTACACTTACCTGCTCCACAGAGAGAATGTGCAGTTACAGCACACATTTTGCTAGCTCCATATGGCAGCAGTGTGCCCTGCTTTGCCACTCAGTGCTGCTGCACACTGGGGACCGTGGGCCAGTCCACAAAGACATTCCTGTTCCAAAGTCTCTGTCAGGAAAAATTAAAGAGAAGGCTCAGGCTATATCAAGGGCAATTCCACATCACACTCTAAACAATCCAGAAAGTCAAACAAAGAGAAAGACTGAATTCTTAATTTTGGAGCTTATATTCCAATTATGGCTAGATAAATTCTAAATTATTACTATTTTATAATTAATCAAAATTTTAATAGCATAGTTGTTCCTCTGGTGATATCTTTTCACACACTGGAAATACAGTCTAATAGATATTTTAGAAAATATCTTGAATTCAGCCTTATTACTATTTAACCCAGAGACCTTGTCAGGCTGTATGCTTGATCTCATTTGAACAAAAGCTGTTGTCCTGATGGAGAGATCTGAATGGCTTAACATACCCAGTGCTCCCCTCAGTCATTAGTTTGGAGAAGGGCTACCAAAACTCCTTATAGGAAAACAAACAAACAAACAAATAAATAAACTGGACATCTCCAAAGCCATCAGAGAAGGCTAATTAATAATTCTAACTGGACTGTCTGGTAGCCTCACAGCCACTAAAATGCAGCAATTTCCATTTATTTAGAAATACCAGATAATTCAAATTATCTTCAAACTTCAGTAGCCCAGCACTGCCTCAAAGTGCTACATTTGACTAGTATCCAACTTCTTCCTTACTAAAAATAGATTAAAAAATTATCAAGCTGAAAATAGAGAGGAGTTAGATACAATATTCTGACCCTGGGTGAGCTCTAAAGAAAAGTGATGGCTCTCTAAGTATTAAAAATTTGGCACCAGATTCATTCTTGTCAATACTTTCCTTCTTGATATCAGAAGCAGCACTCTGTTCCCTTCCACCTCTTCTGCTCTGATGGGCAGAAGGAAGGAAGTTGTTCCAGCTCCTTTGCTGGGAAACTGGTGGTTTTCTCTTTCTCACATCTGCTCAGCTGCCCTCAGAGGGCCAGAGACAGGGTTTGTCCATTGACTTCCCATATGCTCACTCAGGACTGTGGTGGATGGTGGGTTTTGCTCTTCCATGTACAGCTGTGCTGACTGGCCTGGGCATCCAAATGCAAGGTGCTTTATACAACTGCATTACAGCTTGCCAGACTGAACCTTCAGTACAAGGGAGTATAGATTTGACTACAAAATTATCATTTTTATATTTTCACCAGGCACAGGCATGCCTGGTTTTATTATGGTGCAGTAACTTGCATTATCTTCCCTCCTTTTGCTATCAGACTGTGGCTTTTTCACTATACTTTTTCTTTTTTTTTTTTTTTGGCAAACTAGAATTATAAAGATATTTTGCCAATCTAAACCCATCTTCTTTGTGAGCATCTCATCAAATTGCAGCAACAGTCCTTAAGGGAATTAGCAGAAATTATTTCTTTCATGTTTCAATGCTTTGTTCAAAAGATAAATAGAAGATATGCAAGACTCAGAAGTCTCAAATAATAATCATACTGAAAAACAGTTACTTTATTCTGGTTATCTGCTGAAAAGCTGCACTGTGATTAACAACCTCTGTTGGAATGGACATAGCACTTCAATGAGAAAATCAAGCAATATCTGCACAACAGAGGAAAATGAAATGCTGAATAGTCACAGTCAGATGACTTTCACATACCCTCTCTCAACAAAATAACTGCAGGAAGTCTTCAACTTCATTTGCCTTGGGCAGGTTTTGATGGCACAGAATCATTTCCCTGCTTACCTTTCCTCCTTACAGTCCAGTGTTCTCTAAAACCTGCATCAGCTTTTCCCAGCTCTGATGACATTTCCTGACATTGGGATGAAATGAAGATGTGCCTTTCTGAAATGCTTCAGAAAGAGTGTGGCCAAGAAATGTAACAAGCTAAACTTTGCAGCCCTGTAAAATGCATGCTTCTCCAAGCACCTAAAACACAGGCATCCACCGGAGCACCTAAAGCTCCACATGGGCACGTACAGCTAAATGTTAGTAACGTAGCTGTAGCCACGTGTAGAGAGGCTAACAGAGCTGCATCCCTCCAGAGATGTGCTGGGATCCTGCACCTTCTCTGCCATGCTGCTAAGAGCACACAGTGCTCTCTTTCTGCTGGCTCAGCCAGCTGCTCAGTGCAGAGAAGAGCTGGCTATGGCTCTGTTTAAGCAGATACACAGCAGCACTGGAGGAGGTCTAAACCAAACTTGCCCTATATTCCAGGTTTGCAGAGCATTCACCAGTGAGGTTTGTCTTCCAGGCTGTTAACTCCTTCTGTTAGAATGTACTTAAACTCTTTGGAACTGAAACTGTAGCTTTAGCTGTGACCTTTACAGCACATAGTAGGCTATCAGCACATAAACAAGATAATATAACCCCTTAAACACGTTTAGCTTCACTAAGGTTGCACAGCTGTTTGGGAAGTAAAAGCTGAGCAAGCAAAAGTAGTATCCATAGAGCAGGAACTTTAAACCTCAGGGAGACCTCTTTGTTCTCTTAAGAGGTTAAATTACATACTCTGTCCAGTCATGAAACAGCTTAAACCTTATCTCATGTGGGCTTCCCAAATCAATGTTCTCTTACGTGCTGCAGCTTCACGGAAACACCCTGCCAGATAATTCCATGCCAAGTGTTCAATTAATATTGCAGGCCCTGGCTCAGTCACAGGGACTAGATTGGGTGCTTGGAAGCCTATGATTTATATGGTATTTTGGCATTTTTTTTTACAGGCACAAATTTAGATGGGGTGACGTTGTTTGTTTGGTTATCAATTTTCCTTGTTTGATATCACCAAGAGAAACCAAAATCAATTAACTAAGATGTCAAATATTCATGTAAGAAAAACATTTCTTACATAACAAATTGTGCTTCAGGCAGAGGGATTAAGGTCTCAAAACGCTCATCAGAATATCATAGCTTAATGTTCATTCACAGAAGAAGAATCTAAACAGTTTAAATGGTACCTTTCCTTTTTGTAAATAAGGAAAAAGGCTGTCACTTCTATTCCTTGGGGTAGGAATATTTGAACCCATCACAGCAAGACTTGCCAGGCCATAAATGATGTAGGAGAGAGACACTGCATGTTCTGAGAGAGACACTCTGTAATAGTCATGAGCTTGTTTCAGTATCTGTGAGGTATCAGCTCTCTGAAGGGTTGTGAAGAGTCATTTGTCTTGTCTTAATATTTAAGCCACCTTAAGATGAATGTGTCAATAGGATGTCTGAATCCCTCTACATTCATAATGGCTCATGTAAATAAAAGGGAGAACATTATGCAGAAGTACTTCAGCATCAAAAGGGATACTTTAGCTTTGCTGATCAGGCAGGCAGTTTAAGCAGGGGCTTTCTGATACTGTTTTCTCATCTCTGGCACATTTTCAGAATCAGGATGATGTGAGATAATGATTTTGAAAGGCCTGTAGTACATGTGATGTTCATATCAAATAATGATATAATTCTCCACTTTAAATAGTTCATTATAAATAATGCTTAATTTAAGGTATAGAGTATTTAGCATCTTTATTCCCTCCTATATTGCAACAACTTTAAGAATTTTAAATGAAAAATTGTCATTATAGATTATTTTTGTTCTTTTCTTCCCTTCTTCCTCCTCTCATTCCTCAAATGCTTTTGAGGTTTCATTTACTTGCTACTTCAGTGTCTTTCAAGCTAAATTGAATTTTAAAGCATTGTTATTCTCTCACAACTTTCAGTCCTTGAAATACCCAGCATTTGATCTCTCTGATAAGTTTCTTTTTTACCTATGAAACACACATCTACAATGATAAAAATTTGACATTGAAACTCAGTTAATAGCTCTAGTTGAAGTTTTGCCTCGAACAAGGTATAAGTGACCACACTTGGGAGTTGCTTTAGCTAAGTAAGGCTAGCAAGGGTAGAAAGCACTAAAGGATGGATTGTGCTGGGTGAAGGCAATGGTATGGGGCAGTATGGACAGAGGCAGGGCTGTAAAACCACGCCGTGCTTACAAGTTAATATTCAGCACACAGATGAAAACGTGTTCTGCTTTTCAGAAGCCTGTAATTGTGTGCAATCAGAAAATTGGCTGTTGATAAGGTGTGGTCCTATTTGTCCTTTTTGTTGGCAGCATGCAAGACGACAGTTTAGAATCCTCAACTTCAATATCTCAACTTCTGAGAGAAAGCTATTTAGCTGAAACTAACCACCAAGGGAAGAGTGAAAGAAGCAGATCAGAAACAGCTTCTCATCATTTCCATTATGGCAATGCTTCTGGGGATTCAGATGAGGTAGCTGCCCAAGATGACCTTCCAGATCTGTCTGCCTTTTTGAGCCAAGAAGAGCTGGATGAAAGTGTAAACCTGGCAAGACAAGCTATTGGTCAGAATCCACTGGAAATTAAACAGGATGAGCTTCAGGCACATTCACAGCACCCCCCAGAACAGCTGAAAAACGCAGGGAAACACAAACATATGGCCCAGGCTACAGATTTGAAAGCATCGGACAATGGCCTGCACTCCAACTTTTGTCAGGACCACGTCAAAAACACCAAGGGCTCCAAAGGGAGCTCTCAAGATCTAAAGAAACATCATCTCCCTTCTGAATCAGAATCAAAGAAGGAATTCCTCAACAAGGCTGCTGATTTTATCGAGGAGCTCTCGACGCTGTTCAAAGCTCACAACTCTGAAAGAATCAGACCCAGAACATGCAAAAACTACAGGAGCAAAATGGATTCTAAGAACAAACTTTCTCAGAAAGGTAGCTCTAGCCTATCTAGCACATCAGAAAACAGAGAACGACTTTCCATTCCACTACCTCAAGACTTGGAAACCAAAGTGGAGAAAACATTTGAACAGACAGATGATCAACGGGCAACAAACTTGGAATCTCTTAATCAGTTAACAAGTGCAGAACTAAAATCCGAGTCAGAATCTGCATCTGTATGTTCTGATGAGCCTATTGGACAACCCCCACGCTTTACTCAGAAACTGAAGAGCAGGGAAGTTCCTGAAGGAACCAAAGTGCAATTGGACTGCATTGTGGTAGGAATCCCAGCACCTGAAGTCAGGTAACCATGTTCTGCACTTGTCATTTTCTGTTTCTGTGATGGGAAGTGTATGCCTTAGGCTCTCCAGGTATTTTGATGCATGTATTTCAGTAATCTGTAGCAGAAGTCTCTTGATCTTGGGAATTAAAATTGATTAGGAAAAGAAAAACATACTTTTTTAAAAATAATACAAAAGTTTCCTCATATTCCAAGACAACATACTTTTGGACACTACTTTCTTTGAGTTTTAGAAGACTGTTTAAAAAGATGTATTTTCATAATTAAAAGAAAGTGCTAACTCCTAAGTGAGAAAAGTTAGTTGTCATTATGGAAATCAGGATTGATTGTGTAAATTGGCTAAAAACACCAATTGCCATGATACCTCATGCTGATGTCTGAAAGTATTTGAGATGAGTGAACACATATAAGCCACAAACATGAGCAGAAAGGAAAGGAGCTCATTTAAGTTACTACATAAATACTCAGAAGCATCTCAATTCTAATTGAGATTCTGAGAGTGATTCTGCTGTGACCTTTGAAAAAACACTTCTGTTTTAGCAAGTGTAGGGACCTTTATTAACTGACACTTATTGATGTTGTGTGAGTAGCCTGCTAATTTTGGTGACTCAGTTTTCACCTATATCTATGAGGGTTTTGAAAGTTAAATAAGTAACATTTGCAAAGATCACTGGAGATGAAAGGAAATGTGAAAAGCTTAGGCTTTATTCATCACTGATATCAGTGGAATGACAAACAGTTTACTGTAACTTTTATCTTTAAAATTCTTAAATCTAACCAGCATTTCTAGATCCAAATTTGTTCGTATAGAAGTCATTAGTCAAATTTACCTCTCATTTACAGTGGTGGAATTATATTTCTCATGCTGGGACTGTACCAATCTGATAGAAAGGAAAATATCCAACTTTTAGAGACATACCAGACATACTTGCATCCTAATATCTGCAATATCATAGATACCTGTAGTCTAGATGGTTGTCTACCCTTTTTATAGGCATTGGAGAAATCTGTGTTGTTTTCCTAAATATTGGAAAGAACTAATTGCATCTTCAGCATCTAAGGGACTCTGCACTTCAGAGATAGTCCACTTTTTCCAGTTGTCAGCTCACTGTCTTCCTTGTGTATTTCACACAAGTGTGTACAGCTACTACCACTTCTATATTCAGCACCTCTTACCACTGAACTAATAGGCACCATCACCAAACAAAAACTATCTCCATGTCCAAAGATGGAAACTCCAAATATTTAAAGATTTTGATGGTAAAGAATCTGTCCTCCACTCCCTTGGATTTCCAGCACACCAACTGCTAATTTTTCAGAAGAAGCTTTTACAGTGCACTATTAAGTACATAGGAACAAGGATCTACAAAGGAATCCTCTTGTTAGGGTCAGCCTTGTCAGGAAGACAAGTCACCCAGTTCCCAGGATCCCTGAACTGTGCCTGTCAGACCACCTTGACCCACTTGTGCCTTCACTAGGTTCTCAGTTCCTACCAAGACCTTGATCCACAGTGCCACGCAGGGTCACTTGTTCCTGACAGGAATGTGAACTTCCAAAGTACTAAATTAGTTGTTTGTAGAGAAAGAATCTGTTATAAGCTGTGAAAAAAAACCCTAAACAACTTGAAGAATATGCTTTCTACTATACTTCATGTTTAAACTCACTACTTCAGTTACAAATTTGAGGCATTCCCTGGTGGGGCTTATGCCATCATAAATGTTGTATTGTGTTCAGTCCTTAAATTCATAGAGGAGTCTGATTAAAAGAGAAAACAACTCCAGAAATTCAGTGGTTTTGATAGAAAACAGACAGGAAATATCAATCCATAGATATTAGCAACACTACCTGAAGACTCCTCTTGCTTACAAAGACAATTCTCTACACACTTGCCCTGTTAAATCTTTTTTTTTTATATTTAAAACATCAGTAGGACCCCTGAACATGAGAAATTTATTTTCTCTCATCATTCATAGCTGGTAATACAAAGAAAAAACTAAAATAATCTTTTCTTAGGAATACAGAGCTGTACACAAACTCAGTCTGGCTTTCTTTGCATTCAGAAGTGGTGAACAGTGAATTGCTTGTTTACAGACCTATGCTCTGGCACAGAATGCTAATTTGATGTATTTCTCCAGAAGGCCACACCACCAGCCTTACAGCAGCATACCATGCCCCTGCCATTGACACATACATAAAACTGACAGAGTGTTCATGCCATCTATGTTTAGGCATTTAACAACTATCTGAATTAGAAACTGACACTATAAAGGCACCACAGCCTCGTAAAGTTGTATCAGAGACCCCAGGAAGAATGACTCACCCATGGAGCATCCAGGGATGGCCAGGATGCCTGTGCACCCAATTCAGGGTCTGCTTGATTCCACAGAATTGCACGATGGGTACCTTTGTAACTTAGGTGTATTTTTGTCCTCGTAAAACTAAAGCTTTTCCATCAAAATGTCTATTTCAACATTTGATTTAGTTTATTTTAAAGAAGAAGCTACTTCTGTGAATGGCAGTCAATATAGGAACTGTTATTCTGTTACAGAGCAAGCATTCATCAGACATTTCCAGTGATAATGCACTGCTGCCTGGCTCTGTACTGCTCCAAACAGAAATGGTTTACTTACTTATGCTTCTAGCCAGGTCAGGGCCTTAGAGGAGCTAACACAGACCTCACATGCTGATGCCTCAAGGTCTACGGAAGTAGGGACAGGGAGAAAGAAAACCAGTCCTAGCAGTCAAGCTAAAGAAAAAGATCAGGCTCAGTTTTCAGTTTCACCATTTAAACCAAGAAATAAAAGATAAATCACAAGGAGGGGGTGAGTGGGTGGGGAGTCTGAACTCTCCCCCTGTGTGTGTTATGTATGTGCTGGATGAAGGAGAAATCTGGGTATGTTAGTGGATTGAACAGTTTCTTGATCATAATTATTGTACAAAAATTTTGTCCTGTTCATCCAAGATTCTTTCAACTCCACCAATGTGTAGAAGTATCACTAAGGAAGAGTAAAAAGTTCACTTGCTTGAGTGATAAATACGGATGTGTTTCCAGTAATTGTGGCTACAGCACCAAGAAAACAGAAAATATACTGTATTTTGGGGACCACATGAACGCAGGTTTTTTTCCCTAAAAATAATTATTGTCTGTGATCTGCTGTGCAAAGCTTCAAAACTAGTGAAGGAACCATCTTGTTGGCCATAGTCATGCAACTATGACCAAAACTGAGCTCAGAAGTGGCAACTGTCTTGCTTTAAGGGTAACAGTGTTTGGAGGTTCTTGGTGAGTTAGTTCAGTAGCTGTGGAACTGGGCAAGGACAGAAGAATTCTAATAGGTAAGCAAGAGAGATACAAAAATCACTAGTCCCAGGAAAGGACTAACTGGCAAGGCAGCAACTGATGAAAGAAAGCTTAATGTTGACTTGACTTTAAAGCATAATTTCTTCTTCCTCCAATTTAGCTGAATGACCAAGCTCAGTAAAAAAGCCTCCTTTGGACACACATGTGCTAATGCAAGCTTGTCTGTGTCTTTGGACTTCAAATGCACTTCCTAGACACTGAAAGGCATCCCAAGTTACCTACAATGCTCATAATGTACATATTTGGAATGTATAAGTAGTACTGTGGGAACCCAGAGCATTGTGAAACAAGAACAAGATTCAACAAGCTGTCTAGTGTAGCTTCTCAGTCAACACTGGGAACAACCAGCTGGTTAAACTGATGTAATGGGGATCAGAGAAGATATAAAAAATCATGAGGATCAGATTTGAAGATATAAAAAATGATGTTAATGACATGGATGATGGATCAGGATCAAAATATCATGGTCACTGATAAAACAGTACAGGTTACAGGCTTCACAGTTAACTACTTGCTGTATACAGGGTTCACCAAGGGACAGAAAACTGGATGGTGGAGCTAGAGAAGAAACTGGAAACTGATATGAAATATCAGCATAGGGAAAGCTAATTCCTGCTTGTCTGAATACAGGTAGATCTGTCCAACTCCTTTTTAAGATAACTCAGTCTTAATGTAACAAGCTGCATGTTAGAGGAAGTTTGCTCAGCCTATTTATCTAGAAAAAAGTTTCAGTGAATCTTTATCCATTTTCAGCATCATCAGCTGAACACAGTGCCATAGAAGAGACAAAGATTGATGCTCTAAGTCCCTGGGCTTCTAGCTCAAACATTAGCTTGCAATTAAAGAGTACTACTACAATTATTGATTGATTACTTTACTCTGACTATTTGTAGGTTGGAAACAAGCATTTCAGAGAAGTGTGTAGCATATTTCCAAAGTGTAAAAGATTTCCATGACCTTGTTCTCATGCTTCCTTCTCCAGCTCAGTTTCTGTGTGAGTAATGCTAGGTGTGACATTCACTCTTCTCCATGAGGAGAGCACTCCTTCTTCCAAGTTCAGCAGTGCCTACAGTTTTCTGAACTGTTTGGCACATCACTCCTAGGTTAATTTTACTTATGAATCACATTGCATGTTTTGGCATACACAGCTCTCCTGGAAGTGTCATGAGGATTTGATGTTCTAAAAACAGGTTGTATGTCATAAGGTTTCCATGAAAACATTCTTTAACATAGGCATTCAAAGCTTAAGAAATGCATTTTAGTGCTGCTTTGTTTAAGGAGACTAGATCTGCAACTAATCAGATTTTTTGAGACTGAATCAGATTTTTTTTCTTCCTGCCTGCCAAATGAAAACATTGATCTGTTTTAGTGCTCAAAGCCCAGAGAGCCAAACTTCTCTTACATGCAACTCCAGTCAAGTCAATGGATTAGGATCTCTGACGAATTTGGCACAGCAGATGACACTGCTTGTGCTTAATGTGAACCTGCCTTGTATGATGAATTCATGGCAGGAATGAAATGTCAGTGACAGAGAGTATTGCTACTTCAGTCATGTCACGTATCTCAATGTCAGAACTCCCCTTGGAACTGACATTTCATTGCTACCACGTACAACGTTTCTATGGTAAAAGAAAATGTGAATAAGCAAGGAAGAGATATGGTCATATCAAAGATTTACATATAGTCATTTCAGAAGGGAGAATTGGTTTCCATTTATAAGCATTGCAAAGAGAAAACATCCATGTAGCATGCTCTTTCTCTCAGCTTAATCTCAACATACTTTATGGTGAAAATAGTAACTAAAGAACACACTGAATAGAAGAGCTAACACAGGTTTGAAAGATAAGTTTATTCCTGAAGTTTTAAATCACTTACATTGCTAATTTTGGATTAATCCAAAGAAGAAGAATTATCTCAATTTTGCTTCACCGTCTGAGTCTACTGAAGGAATATACTGCTATCCATATTGCTAAAAAACTGGATGAAATAGCTTACCTGGTGTTTTTTAATTTGCTAAAATGAGAACTGTGCAAACACAACAGAGTAGCAGGAAGAGCTGATCAGTAGGAACACAAGTTCTTGTATCTTACTGGTGATTATATCACAGCATTTTGTGTAACATGCTTTGTTTTTGTTTCACTTGAGTGAGGAGCCACACTTGAGTAGACACAAAAATACAGTATCACTGTCCTGGATCAGTTATTTTAATGTTCTGAAAAGATGCTGCTGAAAAGGAGATCAGACTCTAGAATATGGGTATTCACCTAACAGTTTTTCATATCTGCTAAAGCTAACATGCTAGCACAAGGTTACATTATGAGGGAGGCATGAGGTAGGTATATAAAAAGACATGAGTAATTGCCATGACTCACTTCCCCAAGTACACAGTGAATTACACACCTAGGAGGTGACTTGTGCACTCATATACTCACTTTGTGCTTGCAGTCATATAGCTGTGCATGAGCCTTAGGTCTTCTCTCCTGAAAAGGTGTCCATTATCAATTATCACCAGTTGTAAATCTTGACAACAGAAGAACAAACCATATTGTACAAAGAATAATAATTTTTAAATCCCCCTTTGGGATCACAAGAGTCCTATATAATTTCAAGGTCTAGAACTCAGAATTGGCACTAATCCATTTCAAAGAACCTTTTCAATCAATCAATCAATCAATCAACCCTGTAATTCACATTATTGAATGGGATTGCTAAACATTTCCTCTCCTCACTTGTAGTAGAGTTGTTCCATCATCCCAGGTACTAGATGTTTGTGTTCTGGATACCAAGAACCACAGACCACGTCCATGGCTACATGTTTATAGGGACATAAAGAAAAGAAAATATGATATGTATTTCTGGGGAGCTAGGCAAAAAAAAACCCCACTGTATCAAATTATTAGTGAGGAAAATACCAGAACTGGGCAAGTCATATGGGCAAAACCTAAAATAGATGTACCTGTTCCTTCTCTTTGAAGAAATTTTTGTTAGAGGATCTGAAGGTACCTTATTGGAGGTACCTTAATGGATTAAGGCGGAATAGCAACACTATAGCTCCATCAGAATAAGATAGAAAGATCATTATTTTTACAGGATATGTATTTTGAATGGAAGCTCACCTGGCATCCCATCCATTTTCATTAGAAATATATTTTAGGGAAGCAAAGATTTAGTTTAGCTGTGAAATAGGGTATTTTATACCCTGCTGGCATCCTCTTTTAACACAATGATATTTACTGAATGACTGCTCATTGCAATTGGAAATGTTAAATTCATAGAAGTAATTTTCTCAGGCCCATTTTCAATTCCTGTTACAATTGAGCCTGGTAAAAGAGACTAAGCAAGCAGATGGAGACTTGAATCAAGACTTTTAAAGTTCCAGCTCTCTAGCTACAAAGGTTTGCCTTTCTAAAAGAGGAAATTGTGTTAAGCAATATGATTCATTTTCCAGTGCAGCAGCTTCCCTCCATACCAGGCAGACCTGTAAGCCTTCCAAGCTGTACTTTGAAGTCATTTGACTGTGCAGCTACAGATGACACTAATGTGCAACTCCAAGTAGACTGGGGAACACCCTGTCTACTTAGAAAGCCACGCTGGACAGCTAGGGCTGGTGGTGCACAAATAGTGCATGGTTTACTTCTTAGCTATGTGATCAGCATTTAAGTTCCAGATCTGTACTCCTTCATACCTCACAGTCCCTTGAAGGCTCCTTTTCCAGTTCTACATTATACTTCCATTCAATTCTGGTTTTCCATTTGTATGGGATGCCTCAAAGGTTGTTTGTTTTCCCAAGATACTAATTTGGGGTTTTCTTTAAGCTTAGTTTGTAGCACAGTGTTGTGAGGTGGATACAATTGAATGCTTAAACAAATTTATTAATTAATTTTTTCAAAAGTATCTGAGATGGAAATTTATACCTTATATTATGAGCCAGGAAATACAGATTACCACAATTGATTACTCAAAAACTATTCCTTACCCTTTCCACAACAGGTCTTATTTGCTGTAATATAGAATAGTTAATACATTTGCCATTGCTGTGGTAGCATTTGTATGGACTTAAAAATGAGCAGGTACTTTTACCGAATTACTATGTAAAGATGGATGAAAAAATTACTCATTTTAAAAAATCAGTTGAATCTAAAATGTTATCAGTATGACAGTCTCCACCCACATATGCACGAGATACATTAATCAACCATACATAGCTAAGAAAGTAGCAGTAAGCAGAAAAACCAAATATTTTGGTGGTTTCTATCTATATAGATATATATATTATATTTTGTAATATATATATTACAAAAAATATATGCTAGAGTCACTTAGATAAACTATTTTGTTAGCATGTTTAAATACTGCAAAGAAAGGGGTTCTATTATTTGCTGTAACTGAATACAATGAAAATCATAAATATTTTATTCCTATGACTGTTGATTCAACATTTGCCTGTTTGACTGTTAAACATAAACATTCCTATGACTGTTGATTCAACATTTGCCTGCAGTACTCAGAATCTTCAGGCTAAACCCTACTCCTTTTGTCACCAGAAAGACTTTGAACATTGCCATGCTAGTTGGCAAGTTGTTTGCATTGATAAACAGTATTTTTTTTGCCTTGCAGGTGGTACTGTGAAGGGAAGGAGCTTGAAAACTCACCAGACATCCAAATTATCCAGGCAGGTGATCAACACTCCTTGGTTATTGTTGAAGCTTTTGAGGAGGATACAGGACGTTACTCCTGCTTTGCCTCAAACATCTATGGAACAGACTCCACTTCTGCAGAGATTTACATAGAAGGTAATGTTGGAATGGTTGCAGAAATTACTTTGGTCATATAGGATTAATACACAATGATGTGTTTTGTTTGTTAACTGTGTAATAAATCTGTCACCAAAAACACATAGCAGGGACCCAGCATTTTTTGTCATTACTATTTGTTATTCTGTAAAATACCCTTCAGACAAATGACTGCCTTTTACATAAAATTATACTGTAGTGCCTTCCAGACACTTTATATATCTCACAGATTGGAGTCTAGCAATAGTGAGATTCTGATGTCATTTTATATTTCTTGTCTATGCTACTCTAAAGAAATACAAGAACCTAAACTTTGTGCTTATTTCTTATTAATCTCTCTTCCCTGCAGTCATTATTAAAAAGTGTATATAGAGTAGCTCCATCCTAACCCATTATTGGGACCTTGTAGCTAAAATAAATATAATAACTAAAATAAAATTTCCTTGCACAATAGATGCTGTAAATAAAGCAGAATATGTGTCTGTTGATTCTGGTCTCTTTTAATTCTCCTGATGCTTTTTAACATATCCTACTTGGCTGAAGAGAGGTCTATTACATTTCTTTTCAACACTTTCTTGAGTAAGGTTTTAGACTGCATCTATCATTGTGCTAGCAAGATTAAAAATTGAAAATAAACACATAGAATCTTTTTTTTTTTTTTGTCTTTTTCACATTTCTCATGCAGAGACACATGGTGAGTTCCACCACGGAGAACTGTAGGATCATTCATAAATTAACGCATCTACCCCACTCTAAAACAAGGTCAATTTTGCTCTACTGTTACTCTTCCTTCACGTCTCTAATCTGACAGTGAAAGGACAAATCCTATTTTAGTATCTGCACTGCCCCTGACATTAAAGGGAGATGTCTGTGCTTGGCAGGGCTTGGCTGGTCCTGGACACTGGGCCAAGACCTGCTTTTACCTACCTCTGGGCTTGCTGGAGAGAAGCCATGGCTGATGGAGGTGCTCACTAGCAGGAACTGAAGGGAAAATGCAGATTTCAAACACACTGAAGGCTGAATCAAACCTGGAAAATGTGTCAGTAAGACAGCTGTTAGTAAATTGAGCTACTATCTTTTCCAGGATATGCTGCAAGGCACTAATTTAAGAATAATAACTGTGATTCCAGATCTTTCTCAATTTTGCCCATTTTTTTTAAACAGATAGTATCGGGTGTCTGAGAAACAAAACCTCTTACTTGATTTGCAACAGCACTTACAGATTAAATCATCCTAGTGGCATTTTAAAGAGGATCTGAAGAAGACCTAGGCATATATTCATTAATGGAATCCTCATTTCAATCACACCTCATCTCAAATCTGCCTTAGAACAACAGCAGTTCTGCATCTTACAGTGTGTAACACTGGTTCTTTTCCACTGATCTCTGGTTTTGTTATAGCTTTATAATATACAGTCTTAGAATGCTCTAGGGGAAATCTGAATAAAAGTTTCTATCATTCATAACTAAACTTCTCCCAAACCCTCTCTGCTAAGTGATTTTTTTTTTCCATTTTCATAGGAGTCTCTTCTTCTGACTCTGAAGGTGAAATCAGCAGAGACGAAATGGATCAGTAAGTTTAAAATCAATGACATCTTCCATATTTCTCACAGCTACAAATGCCACAAGTGTAGACATTCACTTTCCATTAATATTTGGCAAATTCCAACACATTAGGCTTTAGTTTGGGATTTGTTTGAATTGGATGGGTTGGGTTTTGCTTATATGCCTAGTTGTTTAAATTTGTTTGCTTACATTTGTTTATTTGTTTATTTTTGCTTACAAGAAGGATGAAAAAATATACATTTGTTTGTATGTCTTCAACTTAATCTTTAATATTAAATATACACATAAGGAGAAATACGTTACCTTAAAGATAAAACTACTAAAACTCATGTACTAAACCAGTTTTCATTTGACTACACCCAACTTAAATTCTGATTTAAGCATCTGACTTGGAAAAACAGTGTAGCAAAGTTTCTTACTTGAAAATATGTCAGGAAGTTCTTGGCAGAAGATGGCTATACATAGATTATTTAGATTTCAAATAAGGAAAACAATATATATGAACTAGAATGAACTGAAATAATGGGTATAAAAGACTATTTAATTATAAGAAGAAATAAAAGGTATCAGATGTAATCTAAAACCTGGGAAATAGTTTTCTTTTTCCTAAATTAAATCCATTCCCTTTGCATTTAGAACCTAAGCCAATGCTATTAAAAATCTACATTTTTTTCAGAATCAAACTCTTTTTATTAAATGGAAAAGGACTCAGACTGGTTGAAAACTAAAATAATCAGTCTTCTATTTTGAATTCCTTTGTATGCATTCATTCAAGCCCAAGAGCAAACAGTGCTTTATAAAGAGCAAAATTTTAATACATAGGCTTATGCATCTTGGGTTTTCTTAATGATTTATTAAAGAGGGTTATACGTATTACAAAGGTCTTTTTTTTTTACATGCAAACACAAAACACTGCAGTGTTTTTTACTGAAGCCCTCAGAGTGACAGCAAATCCTGCCTTAGATTGTTTTATTTCAAAGTCATAAAATACTCTAGACTGGACTGGTTTATGGACTTTGATAAAAAAAAAAAAGGGCTTAATAGAAAACTTAAGATCAAGAAGATCTCAAAGGTTTAGGAACAAATTGCAAAGTTTTTCATGGTTCTAGCTCAGGCTTTTTCAGATGTCTCAGGCATAATGGGCTTTTATTGTTCATCTCATTAGGCATTAATGTAGTGTTGACCATGATCCTGATCACTCAATGCATCTCTAATTCCTTACCTCATTACATTGTGAAATCATGTATTGCACTCTGTGTGTCTTCAGAAGATGAAGAAGAAAAAAAGAATGCTGCCAGCTCTTGTCACATGAATCTGAACACCTGTAATTAAAGGGAATTACTATGAGAACAAGTGCAAACACAAGTTCACCATTTCAAATGATAAATCAGTGATCACAGCAACCATACATTCACCCTGAGTAAGGCTTCATCTAGCTTTCTGGGACGACCTGTGGTACCTTCCAGAGTAGCCAGTGCCTTCCTCAAACTGAATAAAAATACCATCTCTTCACTGTCTGCATTATTTTACTTAGTAATAAGAATTTTAGTTCTATATAGACAAAACCTAGAAGTGAAGATGTTCCAACCTGTACACTGCCAAAATCGCAGGTTGGTCAGACAGCACATCTCTCTGAATTTTTCAGCAGTAAATGATTAAATCTGTACCCAAGCAGAACATGGTATTTTTGTTTTCATATAGGCCCAAACCTTCATACAAGCTCAGGGAACAGTTCAAAAGAAACTAGTGCTGTCCTTTGAAAAAGCAGCATCATGCTCTCATGCTGCTCAGAGCTGCTAACAGCAGCTTGCAAGCCACAAAGGGGTTAATCCAGGCCATTTATGATATTTGCTATGAGACTACAGTGACATACAGCCTGATTCTTAGAAAACACAGTTTATTTAAAACTACATATCACTATTGGAACTCAATCCCAGAGGTGAGGCTGGGGTTGACATGTAACTGGGACAGACACAGCTAAGGGACACACATGCAGCTCTAGCTTCCAGTTAGAGAACTTATTTCTGGTTAATATTTCACAGCAAACCAAAGCCAGCTGACACCTCCTTGAACACAGCATCTCCTGCCATGAGAACTGCAACCAAGCACCAAGAAACCTCCAAGGTACCACCTGCCATGGTTCAGCCAGTGTCTGTGCCTGTCCAGCCTGTGTCAACACCAGTTAATCAGGTAGGGGGGACAATATGGTGAATCTCAAGGACAATAAGCCAGCTCTAAAAGGTGTTTCTGCTGCAGTTTGTGACTCATAACCCCCAAATTTTCTAGTTTCTGTTTTGCTGTTGAACTTCAGTTTTGAACCTTAGAGCCATACAGCAGTTGCATACCCTCAAAAATTATCATTATCTCCAAAATTACCATTTATAATCTATTGGTGATTTATAAAACACCATCTATAAAATTTGGCTATGTTCCCTGAGATATTGAATTACTAATTCTGCTGTTCTGGGGAAGCTTCTGTTTCACTAAAATTAAAAAAATCTGTTAATTAAATTCTATAATGAAGTTTGCCAGGGGGAGAATAATTTCATTCTGATTTCACTGTGTAGAATCAATGGGGCAATATTGCACCTCTGTAAATTGTCTGATTTTAGCAAAGGAGAAGAATTACAGTAGCAGTCACAAGTGACTGGACTTACCTTTTCCTTGTTAACATCCAAGGAGACTACCACCCAGCAGACTACATTGATTTGCCTTAGTGAATTATGAACAAAAGATGTTTTAATACACAGCAGTGAAGTTTTCCTTGCTGTGATTAATTCAATAAAGCAATAACAGCACTTTTGATACTCACCACCCTCAGAGTGAAGACCTTCTTTCTAATTTCTCATCTACAGGCTCAAAGCCCCACTAACTATTTGCAAGGACTGGATGGAAGACCTATAATTGCTGCTCCTGTATTTACAAAGGTAATTTGTTCTATGACATATTGAAAAACTGAAGAGGCCAATTAAATGTCTGGAGAGGTGATTCAAATTCTGTAGCAAAGATAAAAGGAATTAGTGCATTTCTTAAACCTTTCCAGGATTTAAGTGGCTTTATGAAAATTTAATGAAATCAATATTACTTCCAGACCAATAAGACATTTACTGACTGTCTATTCATTTTCTTTATTAGATGTTACAGGATATTTCAGCTTCTGAGGGGCAGCTTGTTGTCTTTGAATGTCGGGTGAAAGGAGCTCCTTCCCCAAAGGTTGAGTGGTATAGAGAAGGAACACTGATAGAAGATTCTCCAGATTTTAGGATATTACAGAAAAGTATGTTTCTCGTGTGGAAATATTATGTCTTATAAAATAGAGGCAAGCAACAAAACTGCTAACAGAGTAGCACTTTGAATTTCTTATGACAATAGTAAGAACTATTTAAGCCATAAATATGGGTTCCAGAAGACTGAACTGTGGGTTAATTGAACAGCATATTCACAGGTATTTGTCTGAGATTCCCCAAACGAATTGTTCTGCTTTCTGCTTTGATCCCTTTGCCACTTCAATGTCCTTTTCTACTTCAGCCTTACTTCTCCTGTTCACGTAGATTTCCATTGCCCAGAAATCCCTCAACTTTTAGTTAAGTGCTATTATAATATAGTGCATTGTTTATTTATTTCTTATTTATCCACAAAAGTAACCTGATGTGCAGGTTAGCATGCTTCCATATACATGTGTGTGCACATGATACAGGATAGGTTGTAAACATTTACTTCTATAATTCTGAAATGCAGTTGAAACATCTGCAGTCTTCTTGTAAGTCACTGGAACACTAAACTTGCTAAAACTCAATAGAAACTCCTTAAATACCACACTAAATCAAACCTAAATGAAATAGTGTTTTATCACAACATGGTTTTGTGTGTGTAATGGTTTCAGAAATTGTCTTCAAGACACAATAAAGTAGTACTACAATTCCAAAAAGGACTTCTTGCAGAATTTATTTCCTATGGATAAATTCTCAGAAGTGTTCATAAGTGTTCAAGTCTCTCAGTGGATTAGACTACCATTGAGAACAAGGCCTGGCTGTCTTCACCACCCCTTAAACAGAAAACTGGATCAAAGGGAGTGTTCCATCATATTGAGAAGAAAATAAAAAATAAAAAGCTCATATTTAGTGATTAAGGAAAAAAAAATTGGCAAAAAAAGAAATCTATTCAGTCTACTAATTGTGCTCTTCTTCTCTTTAGAACCACGATCTATGGCTGAACCAGGTGAGGATTATTAAAAGGCTCAGATTTTGTTGATTATACAAATGTGGTTATTTAATTACCCACAATATTATTTAAACTCATAATTTCATTAACATAACTTCTTCTTTTCTCCTTATTCTGATGCACTCACTGTAGACTGTTCCATAAACATGGAATTTGTATTAATTCTGTCACTTTTGAAGTAAATCATGTTTCCATTCTGCTTTGACCCAGTTCTAATTTAGGCCCTAGATGTTGCCACCTTATGAGCTAAAGATTAACGATATGAACATATGAGGGTCCCCTGTATATGTGAGGTTCAGAAGTATACCAGATGATGTAGGACTGAGCTATTTTTATCTAGTTAGGGAACATTGCATCAGATGTTTAGCCATGTCAGCCATTCCCTTTGCTCCCTACCAGCGTAATATGAGAGTGTCACATCAGGTGTTCCACCCTGATAGCAGCAAATCCTAGAAAAGGGGCTGGATTTGCTCATTTAAAGGGTCAGAACAGAATGTAGGCCACTCTGAATGATGTGAGCAAAGGAGCCTTATGGATTTGGATTACTTCTCCATAAAATACTCCCTTTCCCCATTATGCTTTGCATTAAAAATAGAAAGCTATCCCCCTTAAAACACAAATTGCCAAAGGAGTATTAGTGTGTTCCTATGAAATATAGACTTCTGAAACTCTTCTCCTTGCCTTATTAAAAGATTTTTATCCCAAAGTGTCTTGAAAGAGACTCCCTCTCTCTGCAGTGTCTTTTGGTGAGACCTAGGAGCTTCCACCAGAACCTACTGATGCTGTTCCTTTACTGTCCAGTGGCATCACTGCTGAGTAATGTGAAGCAGTTTTTAGAGGGTAATCACTTGGGTGCAGTTGTCACTGCCTCATCACCTGCTGCTCATTCAGAAGGAATCTGGATTTCCATGCATGCAGTGGTTGGCAAATCCAAGTACTATAAACTAGATACTGTAATATCTTAAACTAGTTCTATAATCCCACTACTATAATAAACTATTATTCTTCTACAGTTGATAGCAAATAATCTCTTGGTTGCTAATAGATTTTCCTCAGTGATGACATGAAACAAGTTTAAGTGTGCTATGGTCTTCTACAGAAATACTCTTAAAATATTCATCCTATAGGGTTTTAGGAAAATTTCTTGCAAAATGGCAGCAAAACAGTGACTGGCTACTTGGAGAAATGTTATCAGCCCCCATGTCAATACACTTTAGATGATATTCTCTACCCAGCCAAACAAAAGGTTTACAATCCCATTGCCATAGGTATTTATTAGCTGCCTAGACATGCCAGTATCTGGTCAGACAGGAATGTCATAAGCCCAGATTAACTTTCCACATTGGAATTTAATTTTTGCTAGTACAGTCTTGCTGGGACTTTTTTGGTGCCCATTAGTCTTCACAGAAAAGTGAAAAGGTAACTTTGTACTTACAGAATCTCCTCTCTCTGCAAATCTCACTGGTACTTTTGGAAAATGGCAGCCTATCTGTATGTGTTTTCTATGTCTTCACTTTACAGGTTGTCTCCACTTGAGTTGTTCCCAGATAATTAAAACTAATCTTTCAATCTGCAAAAAGATAAAAAGACATAAATTTTAGAAAATTGAGAGTATAGAGTATGCTGTAGTTCTCCAAATTAAACTTTAAGTTCTTCAGAGAAAAAAATCTGTACTTCATGTGATTAGGAAAACATTTTCTAATGTTTTGCAAACACTGCTGACACCTGTTCTCCAGTTTCCCTGGGCATGCTGGAGCACAGGGGGTACCAGTTGCTGCAGACAATGCTGATAACAGCTGCTGCACACAAAGGCTGCCAAAATTGATAATCATCATGAAACTAAAATCAAACTAAGCAAGGTGGAAAACCTTAAGGAAATGTCCTCGAGGCTACTCGAGCTTTGTGTGTTTGTTCAGTGCATGCTCACTTCAATTAATAACACTGCTCTGATGCTTTGCAGAAGAAATTTGTACTCTTGTTATTGCTGAAGTATTCTCAGAAGACTCTGGCAGTTTCACCTGTACTGCAAGTAATAAATATGGCACAGTATCCAGTACAGCTCATCTAACTGTCAAAGGTAAGAGTCTGGGTTTGTCCTTTGCTTGCTAGTAAGTACAAGCAGAGGAGGCTGAACATATGGATTGCTGTGTCTTTTCAAAGCGTCCTTCCCAAATTAGCAAGGTGCAGGAACAAGGAACATTAGGGAATGAACCTCATACAGTCCTTCTTTAAAAACTCAGTTCTTGCTGACCTCAAGATGCGGGCAATAGCCATATTTGGACTCTCTATGGACTCTCTAATTTGCTGTTTCAGTAACTCTTTGGTGCAGAGCCCAAAGGTAGAAACCTCCTAAGAGATTATTTTATTCTGCCTACAACACAATTTATGCTGCCCAGGCACTAAGTAGGTAGGTGAGGAAAATACAGTACATAAAAGCATAGTTCACTCAAATTCAGCTCAAGTTCTGGCAGTGTTTTTCATAACTAAAAAGTTAAAGAATTATCTGAAAAGCAAGTTTGTATTTCAAAGATGCTAGTGGAATTCATGGGGCACACATCTGAAGAACACTGCTGGATCTTCCAAACTAGAATGGTGTCTCTTTTTCCCATGCTGTTACAATATTCCTTTGTTAAGGGAACAAATGAGGTCAAACAACTCAGTCCAACAGCTGGAAGGACATCAGAGTGAGTTTTTTCCAACTGTAACTTTGGTAATTTCATTTTGCTATAATTTACAGTATTTACATATCACCAAAGTTTGGTATTTGCCATTTCAGCATCTGAAGACAGTAGCACCTCTGCTAGCCTCCACACAATGAGCTCCATCAACTTAGTTGCCACTGAACATCAACCTCCCCAACGTACTCCTTCCCACCACGTAGTAAACCAAAGCCCCAAAACTAAACTTGAAAGTGTTCTTGTGAACCACAATGAACCCAGATCGAGTTCCAAGATAGGTCTCCGTGTGCATTTCAAGCTGCCTGAAGATGAGAAAGGAAGTGAAACATCATCAGAGGATGGGCCTGGCACGACCAACCAGAGCAGACCCAACGCTTTCCAGGAGAGGATAAATGGACAGCCAATGAAAATACCAGAGCCAACGTCGCCGTCTAAGGAACCTCCCCCAGTACTGGCTAAACCCAAGCTGTAAGTAAAAGGGATTCTAAGTCTCAGGAGCATCACTGATATGATGTAGTATTCAGAGATCAGGACACTATTGCACAAGAGCAAAAAGTCAGAACAAAAAGCCAGACAGTGTCACATGCTGCTGGCCCAATGGTCCATACTCTTCAAGAACACATTCTACAGAGCTATGGTTTTTTTCTTCTATATCCCTCTTGGGAAAAGTGTTTTCCAGCTTTAAAAGGAAAATGTTTTCCTTTGAGATTTTATTTAATTGCACAACAGAAGGTTAACACACTGCTTTTATCTAGGAAAAATAAAAGCAGGTTCACTGAATCACAGAAGGACAGTGGTTGGAAGGGACCTCTGGAGATCATTGTGTCCAGTCCCCTTGCTCCAGCAGAGCAGGGTGTCCAGGAACATGTCCAGGCAGGTTTGGAAACTTTCCAGAGAAGGAGACTCCACAACCTCTCTGTGCAGTGTCTTCCAATGCTTTGTCACCTTCAAAGGAAAGATTTTTTTCCTTATATTCTTCAAATATGTCTCAGAATACGTTGTGCAAATCTATTTCACTGAATTCTGAGTATGCAGTTTTGCCCAAACCAGTCATGTTCAGTCTTATAAACATAGTGTGGGCCAGCAGCTGACTAGCAACTGTGATTCCAAAGGCCATGGCTCATGACTTCCATGCTTCACAAATGTAATCTCCTCCTAGAACAGAGAAAATACTTAGAAATGTTACATAATGTGAAACCACTTAACTTATAAAGCACCTGCATGAAAAGCCCACAGTGAGTCCAAGGGGAAATTTTAAGAAGTAGTGTAGTTCTCTTAGAAGAAAACTTCTGGAAGTCACACTGCAGCTTAGTAAGAAATACTTTTTCAACATTTTTTGAAACCTCTCAAATATAGTTTAACAGAAAGAATGCAGAGTCCTTCACTTCAGTTCTTAAATAGGCAGAAGCTTTAACAAAAGGCTCAGAAAGGATTTGATGAAGTAATTCATTGTTACTGTTAATCAGGGATGTAATTTCATACCATAACCATTACAAGGGAGAAGACAATGTACCTACCATGTAGCAGAGCATGAACTTTGAGCAGTGGTTTTTACATTTGTTAAGCCCATATTCACAGCCCTATTTACTTTCAAAGCTGTAGTGTACTTAAGGGAGGAGTAGAAGCAGTATTTAAGCTACTCAGTGCTTATGTAAAGCAGAATTTTACTTCCCCCCCAAAAAAAACTGTAAGAAAGGAGTTCATTATTATTATTCAGGTGCATATAAACAAAGGATACAAAGCCAGGATTACACAACTTTAAACTGTCTTATATTTTATTATTTTAAAGCTTGAAATTACTATTTTTATCTACTGTTAATATGATTTTTCTTTAGTAAATTAAAGAAACAATAATTCTTTAAATAAAAAGAAGTTCTTGTGACTTCATGTATTTGGTTTGTCAGTTAAAGTTGTGGTTGGTCCTTCTACATTTTTCATTTTTTTTACAATAGTTACTTAACACTCAACAATTTATTACACTATTATTTTCCATATCCTCTATGTCCTTTTTTGTTTTGGAAGGGGAAAAATCAGCCTGGATGCTGTATTTCTATATACATAATTACTAAACAAAGCACTTGACAAAACTACTTTCCTTAATTGCAAAGTAGAAAAGCCCTGAAGACATCTGCAGTAGATAGCACCTCAGAAATAACTGCATGAAATGCAAGTCCTCTCTGAATTATGCACTCCTGCCTGTCACTGAATGTCAACACCACCTAAACTGCATTGGTAATATCTCTTTTGTCAGAGTATTACCTTTCTTAGCCAAAATACTGGTTTCAGAACCCACTTTAATAGGAGCTAAATGACTGCAAATTGGCTTACAAATGCTCATTAGTTACCCAAGCAAAGAGGTACCAAGGTGACAATGCAGAATTTCACAATGCTACCCCTTAAATTTCTTCGAGTATGATTAATATTTATATTTCATGTGTTAAAATTTAAGAATCATCCTCAGTCAGATAGTTTTCAGGAAAAAAAGCTTTTTGTGCCTTTGGTAAAGCAGGGGAGAGGAAGGAAAAGCTTCTTTTAGTAACAAACTAGTATTACACTGATAATGTTAGAGAATGTGTCACACAGCAGTTTTCTCTACCTCTTACTGTACCACAGGACATAGAATTTTTCTCTTCAAAGCACATTTGGGGCTTGTCACCAACTTGGCTCATCTTTTTTTCTATGCAGTGATCAGACCCAGTTGAAACAGCTCCACAACCAGGTGTTGCTTGAGCAACAGCAGGTGTATCAGACATCGACAAGAGAGATGTCATTCAACACAGCTTTCCTGAACTCTGCCACTGTGCTCCACCACCAGTCCACCTCAGCTGTGTACAAACAAAGCAAAGCCTCTGCCTCTCAGGCATTCTCCTACAGCCGGCCCAAGCAGTTCCTGCCACCTCAAACCACCCCACCAGCCAGCTCCAGCTCCAGCTCCAGCGCCTCGCTCCCAACGCTCAGCAACGCCCCTCAAGGAGCTCAGAGAGCAAATAACAGGGAAAATTTCACAGGGAATCCTCCAGCTGCCCAATCAAGGTCTTCAGGAGGGTTTACAAGCAAAAGTGAACATTCTCCCCCAAGCCCTAAAGAATCCGTGCTGCCTCCATTAACCTTTTCTACAGCCGGTGCAAAGCAGTTCCAGCCGCAGACTGTGCCTCCTGCTCCCGTCTCCCCCACGGGCCGCATCCAGAACCCAGTGGCTTTCCTGAGCTCTGTTCTTCCCTCCCTTCCTACTGTGCCATCAACCAACGCCATGGGGCTGCCCAGGAGCACTCCAACCACGTAAGTAGCATAGAGCATATGTGCAGAAGCAGGGAGAAGAAATAATTCATGAAGGAAATGAAGATGGATTTCTGTTCAGGGGTTCAGAGGGCGGGTCATTCAGAGAACAGCAAAGGGAGTTATTACTGTGTTCTGATCACCTCACCCGACCCTTGCAGTTCAATTAAGACAGGAAGGGATAATAGCTTCTATAGTAAGAATTTATATAATATAGTAAGATATTATATATTATATATCAGAATATAGTAAGTAATTGGGCTGAGATTCGAATCTAGATCTCAACACAGGGAAGAGTCAAAGTGAGTCCAGTTTCAGCTTCCTTTTGGAGCATGATCCATGAGCATCATCCAGTTCCAAAAGCAGTGACCCATCAGCATGTCTGCAGAACATCTCTTGCACAGCAATCCTCAGTTATGCCTTTTACCATCCTGTTGTGAAGAATTTAACTATCTTAGCTATTTTTAACCTATTTTCAAGCCTTACTAAGAGAAAACAGACTACATCTATAAAATAAATTTTACAAGTTCTGCTAATTTTTGTTGTCATAGAAGGGTGAGAGAAATGAAAGAAACAAAAGGTAATGGAAAGAGTGAGCAATGAAGATGTGAAAGTTCAATGAGAAACTGTATTAACTTTTAAATTATTAAATATAAATTATAAATTATCTACTTAATTATAGTAGGTGTTTGCCTGATCAGGCTAAGGAAGCTGATGAGGCCTTCTACCAGAAGCTGGGAGTGGCTTCAAAATCAAAGGTTCTGGTGGTA